>WAAD01044087.1:49324-135260 GCA_013389945.1 Fregata magnificens | reverse complement strand
TGGCCCCGCCCCTGCCCTGCCCTGCCCCTGCCCTGCCAGTCCCGGCTGCATTTTTGAGGCAAAACCCCCCTTTTCGGGGACGTGTTGCCGTGTGGTGTCCAACCAGAAGCGCAGCTGGGCTGGGGGCAGGCTCTTGGGTAAAAACACGGGGATTTTTGCCAATATAACCAGGCAAACTGGTGCTGGCAGGGCGGGGAGCGGAGGGTCCACTGGGCCCAGGGGCGTGTTCCAGGCTGAGGGTCGGTGTGTGAGGCGTGGGCTGTGGGGGACAGCGAGGGGACAGGCTGTGGGGACAGCGTGTGAGGGACGCTGTGTGGGGACAGGCTGTGCCGGACCCCGTTGGTGTGGGGACAGGCAGCAAGTTGGCTGCTCCCTGGGTCACCGGCAGTCGGGCTGTGGGCGCGGGTGGTTTTCCCAGTGCCAAAGCGCCGTGCCCATGTTCTCTCCCGGCGGTGGTGAGAGCGCGCCTCCTGGGGCAGGGTAGCCTTGTTCTCCGGGGTGCTGGCACGGGGGTGCCCGCTCGCCCTCCGTGTGGCCGGGTGTCCCCTCATCCAGGCTCTGTCTCTAGATTAATAACAGTCAATCCTGACCGTATGCACAAGCATTTTCTAAGTCTTACGGCAATGGGGAGAAACGCTGCACATCAAGTAATTCCACTGCCATCACTCAAGGAATTCCTACAAGCAAATGCCCTCTGTGTTTTGTGACTCATGTTTTGGCTTTTATTTTTTCCCCGCTCTCTTTTACCTACTTGGCTCACAGTTGACCGTGCCCCCGGGTCAAGGGGTTCCCACTGCAGTCCCGCACCCAGCTGTGAAGCTTGTTTCCCGTGGGGCTCGTGAGGATGTTGATTTTGTGACAAGTGACTCGTGGACAGGCTCGCTGGGCTCTGCTGTCACCCCGCTCGCGGTCAGTGTCCCCACCAGGGGATCTTGGCTTTAGCCAGAGAGCAAGAGTTGGATTAAATCCACATCCTGACTCAACCCACTGCTGACTGCTGCTCCTTCCCGCTGTGACAACAAGCAGATAGAAATGCCTGCGCCTGCTTCCAGTGGGTCTCAAATAATCCTCTGCTTTGGAAACAAATTCATTTCCTACCATGGGTTTCATATCTCAAGACAACTCAACATATTAATAATGCAGCCTGTGGTTTACTACCAACTTTGTTTCCCATCCCAAAAAACTTTGCTCAGGTTGTCACTGTGTTTAGAGAAGTATCGAAATGTAATTAAGAGACACTAATCATTAGTCATGGTGGTGTTAGTTGATGGTTGGACTTGATGATCTTAGAGGTCTTTTCCAACCTTAATGATTCTATGATTCTATGATTAAAACAGCAAAGTTGTCTTGTAAGCCTTGTGAAGACCATGAACTTTTTCACTTACTCATTCTGTGGGTATGTGTCTTACAGCTAAACATACCCTGCTGCAATTTACCATGTGCATCCAAGTCATGTTTCCTGCAGAAACGTGCTTTGTCACCCTGGTTGGTCATAGGCAGCGGAGCAGCTCTCTACGGATGAACAGGTTTATCCGGGGCTAATGCCCTTTCACTTCCACCTAAAATATTTGTCTGTTCTGTTTGCCAATTTTCAGTCAAAAATACTTTGAACTGAAATGTTTTAAATTTCACTTGAAACCTTTGAGACCTTATTTGCCTACTGTTAATCTTTAAATTGGCTAATAAACCAATGGATCCAATTATATGACCACAACATACTCTGTCCCCTTATTTATTTTGCAAGGAAGAAAACAAAAAAAAAGTGGTTTTTGCTTTCACCAGCAAGCTAAAATCCAGTACTCGTGTGGTTCTCAACTTGACTATTAAAGTTGTTACATTCAGTGAAATGATCCCTGTTAGGAAGGTAGGAAGGATTGTTCTTTCACTTTGTCAGAGAGAAGATCCAGCGAAGATCCTCCATGAACAGGAAACATTGGGGCAGAGGAGGTGAACAGCAGTGTGACATGAACCAGCGGGAGGGTGGCAGAGCCTGCCATATTTTAGAGTGACCAGCAAATGTGTTTCCTAGTTTTTACTATTGGCAGTTTGTCAATTAGTCTCCTTCAACGTATTTTATTCATAATTCTGACAGTGTTTCCGTGGTTTCATGTCTTTAACTATTATTTCATCCAGTTTTGCACTTCAGGTATACAAATTCCCTCCTGCGGCAGCCAGAGCAAAGAAACAGAAACAAAAATATAGATGATGCATTGAGGTTTCTGAAGGAGGATGGCTGGGACAGCGTTTCTCCACCCTTGGATAAATCACCGGCAACTGGAAATACTTTTTCATTTCTCTTTCATGCAGAAAGCCTTTCTGACAGAAATAAGAAGGCAAGAAAATGCTAAGGTTTATTTTCAACACCAAAGCCTGGCACAAAAGGTTTCCAGCATCTCACGCTGCCCAGGTTTTCTGGGACCTCTCCCTTCCAGCCCATGTTTAGCCTCTGCTCAAGGCAGTGGAGCTTCACTTGGCTAAAACCCAAGGCATTTAGGAGCAGGGATTTGGCTGGTCTTTCTCTAGCAGTTGCCTGGTTCCTTTGCGTGTCCAAAGAAGGGCAACAAAGCTGGTGAAGGGTCTAGAGCACAAGCCTTATGAGGAGCGGCTGAGGGAACTGAGGTTGTTTAGCTTGGAGAAAAGGAGGCTCAGAGGAGACCTTATTGCTCTCTACAACTACCTGAAAGGAGGTTGTAGCGAGGTGGGAGTCGGACTCTTTTCCCAAGTAACAACCACGAGATGAAATGGCCTCAAGTTGCACCAGGGGAGGTTCAGATTGGGTATTAGAAAAATTTCTTCACCGAAAGGGTTGTCAAGCATTGGAACAGGCTGCCCAGGGAAGTGGTTGAGTCACCATCCCTGCAGGTATCTAAAAGAGGCGGCGCTTAGGGACGTGGTTTAGTGGTGGACTTGGCAGTGCTGGGTTAACGGTTGGACTCGATGACCTTAAAGGTCTTTTCCAACCTAAACAATTCTATGATTTTAATAGGACAGCAGAGAGCCTCATCACCTCGAGTTCATGCTTCCAAAGTTGTTGCCTTCTTCCAGCAGCTCTGGATATTAGCTAATGATCACCGATTAGATACCATCTCAAGACTGCTCACCTGCAATCACTGATTAGATATCATCTCAAGACAGCCACCAGCCTGAGCCCCTGAGCTGTCTGTTGGCCATGGTGGACTCTCAGGAAAAGTAAGTCGTGTCCATGAGCAAAAGCAAAGCCTCCTCCCAGCCCTGAGCAGTGAAAGCCCCAGCAACCTCCTTCTCGGATGCCTGAGTGTAAGTGCCCAGGACCCAGGAACGTGGCTGTGCCTATGGAGAGACTGTGCTCCTGTGGCTCCAAGGCACGAAAGGTGCTCTTGAAAGACCATAACATAGGTAAGGTAAAACATTGACCTGTTTCACAGGGGCTTTCAATTCAGTCAAGCAGGGCCTTGCTTATACAGGGACAACTTAGCTGCTTCTGAGCAATGAGTAAAACTTTCAGCCTCCTGCTCCTCTTGCCATAACTACTGCTGAGAAGTATTTTCAAGGGTTTCAGAAGTCATTTGGGCTGATTCATGTTTGGCTTTGAGATGCCTAGAAGATGCTGACTGTTCGGAAAGTGCTGAGGATTGTCCCCTAAAGACCCGTCTCCTTTAGCATCAAGCAGTCTAAATCACCAGTGACATCTGAAGCACAGTTTTAGCAGCAGCATCAGGGTTTGAAACTATTGCCTCTCTCAAAGACTGCTAGCACTTGACCTAATGAAATAACCTGGTTAGCTAGCCTCAGTCACAAGCTGCTATTTCTTCCAGAAAACAAAAAAAACCCAAATCATGTGCCTCAGTTTCCCTTTTCATAATACACAGGTGATTACACTGCAAAGCAGCAATGACCAGTGCAAAAAGAGTCCCAAATAATGTCTCTCTGATGCTTAGACCATGATGGCTATAACAACGTTAAAATAAGACTTTGGTATTTCTGTTCAATAATGATGGGGTGTAGTTGATTGGTAACTGTTACTTCCCATGTGTTTTCTGGGTGCAAGGACTGGGAGGGGGTTTATTTAACCTGTCCTGGAGTTACAGTCACGAGGGGGAGACTTTACATTTGCCCAGGCATTTCACAAGTATGTTTAGATAAAAAAAGAGTTGAACCCATCACTCCTTTTAAGAACAGCTTGGGCCAAATCTCTTTGTGGTGCCATGAAGCTGAGCAGGATCCGTGCTTGGTCCCGGTAGGCAGAGCTCTGTTAACTGGAATGATCCTGATTCACCCCTGCAAAAGAGCCCATCATTTGACTGCGCTGTTGCTGTATTCAGAATCCATTTGGACACGTTTGACTTTTACGCTTTCTAAAATAAGGCAATAAAGCAATTAGAAATAGATAACAGAAGGAGGGAGCACTTCACCAAAGAAAGCAAAAGAAAATAGCGTGGCATAATTAATACAGAGCTGGCAGCAGTGAAAATGAGCTGTAACAACCGTACTGTCACCAGGAGTACGACTGCAGGCTGAGCTGCAGATGTCTGAGGCTGTAATGGCAGAGAGAGTCCTTTCGCCACGCAGCACAATCTGGCCCAAAAATGCATGTCTTTGGGACAGAAGGAAATAAAAGCATCATTTAGAGCTGGGAGGACATAAACGTTCCTGTCAGTCCTTCACTGTGTGTGAGCCACAGGATTTATCTGACTGAAAACATGCTCCTACATCAAAAGAGAAAGGGAATTAGTGTAACCAGAAAGGCAGGTGCTTTTTTAGGGAAAAATCCAAGAATGTCCTAAGTGGAGGACTGGGTTAAAAATAAAAGGGAGTCTGCTGTGCCAGAGAAAGAATGAGTGGGCTTAGAGATAGGAGAGATTGCTCGGGGAAGGAGCTATCTCTTTCTTTAGTGTTATTCATTTTTAATTTCATTGTTATAGTGTCTGGAAGCACCAGGTGGAAATCAGGGCCTCATTGTGCTGGGAATTGTGCGCAAACATAATGATTAAATGTTGCCAGCTCTGCAAAGGTTGAAATATAATTCCTCATCTCTGCTGTATCACTAACCAGCATAATTATTGCAGAATACGTTTTTTCTACAATTGCTCTTCTGGATTATCTGTGCCACCTGATTTCTTTCTGAGGGGATGAAAAGATATATTTGTACCAGGTCCAACCTGGTAACCTTCACAGATAATAATAACTGTTCAGAGGCAGAATCTGCTCACCACATTTGCATACACGTTCAGAAATTATTTGCTTGTGTCTCGGTTTCTGTAAAATGGGAATAGTAACACTGCACTCACGGCTCGCTCTCTTCACCTGGCACTGATGATCAGACAACAGTCCTTTGTTAGACCTTTAGAGCACTATACTGACAACATCACATACAAGGGCTCGTTAGTGCTGTTTGTAATGATTAGGGATTAGCTGGAGAATATATATTTTTTCTTATGTGTTTTCTGGCTGAAAGGACTGGAGGCAGTGTTTGATTTGCTGAAGGTTCCTTTTCTATTAGTACTTTTCTGTTAGTTAAATAACCGTGTAAAAAGCAAAACACAATTAAACAAGGAGTTTAAAAAACCAAAACCCAACCCTCAATTGTCGCAGCATAAACAGGAAGCAACACAGCAAACTGTCATTGAAGGGGTCTTCGCGCAATAACCAAATCCCTTTGGGTTTCTGTGACGCTGGCTCACTGCTCAGAGATCAGAGAGCAGCAGGATACACTGGCCGCATTTTTACAGCTTCAAATACAGTCATCAGATGCCAAGCACAGGAAATTCTTCCCTGACCTTAGGAGCAAGAGTAGGTCAAACCAGGAGGAGAAGAGGACGGTCCTGCTGGTCACCCACACCTCCCTGCTGGGACTTGCACTGAAGCCCGTGGAGCTGAGCAGACCAGCCCTTCCTCCTTGCTCTCCCACCCCTGAGCACCAGCTCCAGCCCCTCTGGCAAAAGGAGGGACCAAAACAATTGCCATGGGCTTTCCCTGCATTTTCGTACTGCAGAGGGGACCAGTGTATGTTAAAATTAGACACTGCTCAGTTTCCTCCAGAGAGCTGTCGCTCTGCGTGGTACCCACCCGAAAGCCACGGGCCTGGGGGCCCTGTGTTAGAGGAGGAGCTTGTTTTGGTGAAAGAATTAAAACTACGATATCTCATTTTGCTGGTTGCAGAGGTGGTTGGTGAATGAAAAGCAAAGGATCCCCAAAGACTGTGTATTTTAAAAGGCAAGCAAGGAGATTAAAATAAACCCTCCCATGATTTTTAAAGCAGTCTTGGGACTTCTAGGGATCCGAGCTCAGAGGTTTTGAATAGCAACTACAGGGGATCATTTACAAGTAGCGTTTTTCCTAATTTCCTATTCTGCCTTTTAATACTTCCTAGGAAAGAATAGGGGCTTTGCATTACAAGCAGCTTGCAAGATTAAGCAGGCAGAAACAACCGCCTGCTCTACCTGCAGCCTTGCGCTGGTTATTTTAAGTTATGACCAGAGATTGACCTGGTTTAAGTGGGTGCAAAAGGTTACCTGAACACTCTTGCTTCACTGCCTCTAATCTTTGGCAACTCAATTTTCCCCAGGCATGTCTGTGTGAAATGGTCTTCCAGTCCCCTCTGCTGGTTGCTGCTTGCTGGAGAGCTGCACCGACGCACTAGACGGCGACCGTGCAATGATTCACCTCGATGAGCACTGGAGGAGAGCGCACACTGCGCGGGGATGCCGCCAGCCCCATGCCCTCGGCGCCCGCTAAGGGGGCACTAACTCCTCCAGAGACCAGGGAGCTTTCCCTCACCCTCAGCTCTGCATCTTTAATACCTGGTACCTCTCTTACACAGGACAGCATCATGAGAAAGGGTGAAAAAGTTAGCCAAATGGATAATCTTAAAAAAAAAAAACCCTGCCTGTGAAAGCTGAGGCATCCTTCTGAGTGCAAATAATCTCCCCACGGGGAATGTGTGGCTTGAAATGTTTGTTGAGCTTATGACCAAGTATCACCTGCAACTGTTTGTGGCACGTGCCTCTGCGTCCCTATGAGCCCGGCGCGGTGCATCCATCCTGCAGGCTGCTAGCTCACGCTTCCCACCACAGTCAGCGCAATCCCTATAGCTTCTTTACTGACTTTCCCACGGCAGCTGGGATCCAGTTTTGAAGTGACCAAGGCAAAAGTTCCTCCGGGGGTGCAAAACGACATTGAGAGAGAGACCGTGCAGAATGTCTGTGCTGATGCATCCTGGAGAACTGAACAGAGCCAGCAGCACAGGGCAGGGGCTGCTCCCAGCGATGTGGGGCTTGGGTGTAGTTCATGATGTCCAACTGCACACGCTGAGTAGTGCAAATCTTCTAGCAGAGAGGGGAAGTTTTGTTCCTGGGTGCAAAGAGCTGGTTTGCGAGGCTACCACCGAGAAGGCCAATTCTGACCAGCTAATACGGATTGGCGTGGGCAGCAGGAGGCAGAGCTGGTACAGGGCAGCTGTTCCTGACGGCCGGCAGTGCGCCAGCGCTCTCCGCCAGCCAGTCTGTCTGAGGAGGAAACCCAAGTGACAACCCCGATAACAACCCCTGCTCGTGGCTGGAGGCCCAGGGGCCCTGCATGGGAAGGCAGAGCCCCGGGGAGCCTGCACTGAGCCCATCGCAGAGGCTCCATGCTCCAGCCCGGTTTACAGGATTGCTTTGCATGCACAAACCCCCCCAGTGCTGAAAAGCGCTGCGTACCCCACGCCCCGGGGGAAGCACGGGCACCGCAAAGGGGTGTAGTAGAAAAACTAAAGGTTTATTTTTTTTAATAAAATACATCCTTACAAAATAACCATTTTTCTCCCATGCTGAGGGACTGGGCATGGTTCTTTTCAGCTCTCCTTCCCTCCCCCTCTCCTCACTTTGGAGCTGTCCAAGGGTGCCACTGGGGAAGGAGAGGCAGCAATGCTCTCCCCAGGGGCTTCAGGGTGCGGGATGCCCTGGCACGGCCCTGGCACACCAGGCAGGGTGCTCTGGGAGCCCTTCGGAAGCGCCTGCAAAGGCAGCAGGCCCCGGTGCCCTGCAGCAGGGCTGGTGGAGGGCCCCGAGGGTGCCTTAGTGGCTCCCTGATGCTCAACACGAGTTTAACCCACCCGCAGCGTCGCAGCGTGTCCCACCAGAGGCAGAGCACCGGCCGGCCGGACCCTGCCCTGGCTGCAGGGCGCCACGTTCCTACGAGCCGGTGTCGGACACTGCTTCTGCTGGCCTTAGGGCTGGTGCGGGCTGGTGACAGGGAATGATGACCGTGTTTTAGGAGAGCAGGAGGAAGAGGGTGCAGATTTGTCGGTCAGTGTGGATTCTGCCAAGAGAGAGAGGTGCACAGTGATTTCTGGTGTCTTGCCCCCCACTGCCCCTCTTCAAGCAATGCTGCCATCGAAGATGCGATGTCAATCCCACATCCTGCACCCAGTGCAGCCCCAGCACCTGCCTGCCCTGGGAAACGCTGACCCCAGGTTAGACGTTACAGCCCACAGCTCAGACCTCCATGCCTCCCTGGAGCCCTTCCGCCTTCCTTGGGGGCCTTGGGATAGCCCCGCGACCCACAGCCCTCACCCCTGCCAGCCATATGCTGGCAGGGCTGGGGAAACACCACTCACCTCTCACTGTGTGTTGTCCAGCTTCTTTTCCTTCTTATGCGACTTCGACTGGGGGTCAAATGAGACAAAACAATGATTCTTTTACAGACCTGTCCCTTTCTAATACCAGGGGAAAATGAGGTTGAACAGCAACTTCTAACCCCCAATGTATAAGCATAATTTCAAATGAATTTGAGGGGAGCTGTTTTTACATCCTATGAAAGGTCACAAAACATCCCATGGTCATGGAGATGTTCTCAGAAAGCAGAAATGGGGACATTTTCCAGTTTGCTATAGCACTGGTCTGTCTCTGCTTCCCTTAAAGCAATGCAAGTGTTAACAGATACTGGAATATCTATTTATTTAGNCCCCCCCCCATATCTGGGGATAAAGGGAGGGAATAAAGCTATTAATAGTGAGTCACACAGAAGATCTCTATAATTTTGGAGAGGAGATTCATGGCTCCCAATCTCTGACTGTCCCAAGGGCTCAGGATTTCCACTAGCTCAGGAGGGCGCCTGGCTGCTCCTCAATATATTGTATAAATGTTTCTGTTACAGCATCGTTACCCATGCAACATCCACACTCACACCCGCAGGAGCCTCTGCAGGGGAGGGACGCGCTAGTACTTACAGGCTCCTGTTCTGCATATTTGAATTTCTTCTGCTTGTAATAGTCCCGTCCTTGGAGAAAATGCAGCAGGAGCAGGTCGCAGAGGACAGAGGCCTTAAAGCAAAGTGCAGTTAGGGTTGGGGCTCCCCTCCCAGCTCACCTGTACCACCTTGTACTTCCAGCTTGTTCCAGTTTGCCGCACAAATTAGGGTCCCTTCTGCTTCAACCCACAACGTGGCAGTTCCTAAATGTCCATTTGTCCCTGAATGTCCATTTAGGACAGAAGTGAAGTGTGCTGGGTTCAATACTGGGCAATTTAAGTCAACAGAAGTTAAGGGCTTCCACTTTAGGTATATGCAGAGCACAACACCCTTTGGGTCATGCCAAAGTCTTTAATGACCGTAACCAAACAGGATGTTGGTTTTCTGTCGTGCATGAAATACTGCCCATCACCTCTAAAACCCCCTCAGTACCGGCTCTGACTTGAAACTATCAAGATACCAAGACATGGCCCTGCCACAAAAGCCTGCTTCCCCTCACTCGGCAGGGCAGCGGCTCCTGCTAGCAGAATTCACATCAGCTGCTGGGCAGCAGGAATCTATTTTCCTGAGCTAGTGAGGCAGGAGCGCACCTCCTTTCCCTGTTTTGCCCATCCCCTGTTGCCTGAGTGGGAACCAGTATTTCCCTGCTGCTCAGGGACACTTCCCCATGGATGTCACAGCCAAGGAGAATAATTTGAGAGTCTCCATATAGAGGCTGGAAATATCTGAACTTACCACTCCAAAAATACCAATTCCAGAGCCGATTGTGGTCATGGTTGGGATGATGTCAAATTTACCTGCCTGAATAAAATCAGAGAAAAGAAGTGATATGTTACAACCACCCCAGGAAAAAAAAAAAAAAAGGTGCCATACCTATAGGTGGAGCTCAGCTGAAGAGCCTTGCAGCAACCCAAACCACAACCACAGCACAGAGAGAAACAGGAGCTGGGTAAGAGCTGGTTTTAAGCTCATTGGTTAAACAGAAAAATACGGTAGGTTGGTTTTAGGCTGACACAAATCGAAATTACTTTGCTTCCTGTACTTTTAATTAAAAAAAAAGAAAGTATATCCTTTAAATATTCCCCGTGGGAAGACAACAAGGAAAGCCTTCTCTCCCAGTGGGAAGAAAAAGACAAAATAGAAAAATGCAAATGTTCAGCTTTTGGAAATATTAGTGAAAGGTTTTGACTTTCCACAGTTCCCCCCCAACGCATCGTGATGTTTTTTGGGACAAGACCACTGGCCCAGGGGAACCATTCACATTGGTTTTCCTAGCCCCATGAGGCCCCGGTGCTGTGTTACAGAGCGAGTACCTGCCTGAGGACATGGCACTGCTGTCCTGGGGAGCCAGGGGCAAACCCAGTGCCTGGCCACCTTTACCTTGCCATTCACCAAAATGTCGAACCGGATCCCAAACACCTTGTAGAGCGTCCTCTTGTCCGTCCCGTCTTCTTTGTAGTATTTGGCGTATCTGTCCAATTGGATGGTGAGTATTAACGGCCTGCCAGGGTGTCTAACAGCCCCCTGCAACCCAACAGCATCGGGATCTTGGCGGGAGCGGGACAGGGGTCTGCGGATGCACCATCACGGACCTGGTCCTGACCCTCTCCTTAATTCTGCTGAAGGAGCTGAGCTGTTGGCACCTCTTCCCTCTGTGCCTCAGTTTCCCTGCCTGCAAGTTGGAGCTAAAGCTCCTGCTTGTGCTGATACTTGGTGACCACAAGTGCTACGTGACAGTGGACATTAATGCAGCACTAGTGGCAGCGTCACACAGAGCAGCAGTCAGAGCAGCAGCTCATGCCTAAATATGCTGTGGCTGAATGCTTTGAAGCGTGGGAACACGTGAGATGACCTTGCACCATCTCCAGTCTTTCAAGGGGCTTCCCAAGAGCTCAGCTGAGCAGGAGGGTCTGCAAGGGTGAGGAGATGTACAGGGAAAGGCAATGGGGCAATTTTGAGGCCAAGGGATGGGTTATCACTTTTCTCATGCCATTCTAAAGAGAGCACCGCTGTCTGGCACTGCAAAGGTAGTGAGTATTTTGGAGAACGGTCCCTGATCTTCCACCGTCCCTTGAGTGCTGTGGGATCCTGGAAGATGTCACCTCTGATTTCTGCCTGGAGAGTTAACAGGGGTCTCCTTACCTGAAGTTGAAGCCGGGTGAAACATTACTGTCATCGTTGTAAAGGCCGTGGAACTGGTAAATGGGTTTGCAGTACCGGACAGGCCAGTCGAGGTCACAGTTCCAGTCTATGGTGATGCCCACCACTCCACCCTGCAGCCAAGAGAGGAGTCACGAGGTTGCCCCACTTGGCCCAACCTCCTTGGACCTAGCCTGCATGGAGAAACTCCTTCTCTCCTCCTACGTCACCTTTCTCGATGCGACGAGGAGCCCTGGCTCTCTAGGGTACACAGACCCCACTGCTGTCTCAGCCCTCCTGGGCAGCCTTGGCTTCGTGCCCTATGCATCATCCTATGTGGAGGCACTTGCTTCTGCCCTAAATGCTGGCTACACAATTAAATTCATGCCCTCTTGTTCCTGGTCAGCATCCCATGCCCAAGGCATGGTCCTGAGAAACAGTGCCCATTGCAGATCCCCAACGGTCCTAGTGGCACAGCCTTTCCTTGCCTGATTTTACCCGTAAGAATTGCCTGCCCTTTGGCTTAACCCTGCCATCAAACCAGTCACATCACAGGGAAGATCAAAGGCAATTTAACAAAGTCATAGCGGAGAGTGAAATGAAGCCATGAAAATCACAAGAAAACCTCCTGTAAGAGGTTTTCTGCTAGGAAATGAAGCAGTCCCTCCTGAGCTTGGTCCAGGTTGTAACTAGCTGGGCCCCAGAGGCTCGTCTTTTTGCACCTTTAATATATGCAAGCCTCTGATTTTATTTAATGCCTGGCAAAGTTAGCTTAATGCTCTGCAGTGCAGAAATAGCAGATACTCTTGCATACCACCCTGAGAAGCGTGGGGCAAAGCTGCATTTCTGAGCCTGGGGAGAGGCTGTAGTTTGCATTGTGCGATGACCAGTATTTGACCATCCAGCCAAGGTTTCCAAGCTCAATCGGATGGGATTTGGCCATGCAGCTCTAGTCATTCATTGCACAAATTAAAACAAACTGAACCCTGGATTTATTGCCAGCCGGTCAAATCTTGTCAATCTTACAGGGGAGTTTCCAAGAAACGCTTAAATATTAGGCCATGCCCAAAGAGAATCATAATCTTAAGAGCTAATTCTGACGCTGCCTTGCGAGTCCTTGAGAAAACAGATCCCTCACATTTCAACAGCTTGGGGATGATTGCTCTGCCGATGTCCCCCTCCCCATGTCAGCAACAAACATCATTTGAAATTGAAGTACCTTAACAGCTAGGAAGGTAAAATTCTGACCCGATTCCTTCACTATGTATCCCAGGTCAAACACGGGGCATAAGGAATCGGTGACTTTGTGATAGGTGCATTTCTTCAGATACTGTTTGGTAACACTCTCGACCAAGTTACGCCTGTGAAGGAAAAGAGAGCAAGAAAGAGTCTGAATAACCCAACCATTTGGGTGGGAAAGGACTACTGGAAGTCCCTGGTCCAACCCGTTGCTCAAAGCCAGGTAACTTCAAAGCTCAGGGCTTCGTCCTGCTCCCCCACATGCTCAGCAGACCCCGCACATGGAGCGTGGGCCCTTTCCTCCAGCCCTGCCACGTTTTTCCCACCCCATCAGCGACTCGTGTCCCCTGAACCTCCTCTTACAGAGGAAGCCTCTCTGCTGTTTTCTCTCCTGCAAATGGCCTCCACCTCTGCTTTGGGTTTGCTGTTTTGCCTGCTGCCCAAATGCATTTCTTCAGCACACGTCTGCCTATCGTCACCTCTTCTAGCAACCCCCTCTCTCGTTCCTCAGCTTTGCAAACCCTCCCATGGCCTCCACCATGCCTCCCAGCTGCCTCTCCTGTTCGCATGTCAGCTCGTCCATGGTTTCTGCCAGGCAATGCTCCATGCACCAACAGTTTTCATCTAGGATAGCTCATGGATAGCATATCCCACAGCTTTTACATTTAGCTGGATTTTGCCATCTCCTCTAGAAAGGGAGAAAAGGGAAGGACAATGTCTTGCCTTCCACCCCGCTCTGCTCTTTTGCCTAAAAATAGTCTTTCTGTGAAGCCTCCCTGATCCAGATGGTTTTGTAAGCCTTGTGCCTTGCTCAACCCTGTCCCATCGTTTATGCTCAGCAGTTAATTAGCAGCAGTGATCAAAGGCAGGAAGTTTCCCCATGACACCAGCCGGCTCCAGCTCAGCCCCTGCAATGGCAGCCAGCCCAGCCGCCCTCACCCCCCAGGACCTGCTGTCCCTCATCGCATCCCCCCTTCTGCCTGCCCTCACTCAGGTTGCTGCCTCTCCTTGCCGCTGGTGGGGGATCCCCTCTCCCAGCCACCTCCTGGGGTGCAGCTTGAGGCTGGCTTGAGACTTTGCCAAGCGTGCCGGCTGCCAGGGCATTTAACCTTGGCTGCAGCGCAGGGACGCGGTTGGCTTAGAGAGAGGAATCCACTGTTTTCAGCACAAATAGCTTCTGGTAATTTGTTCCAAATCAGATATATAATCAGTGTTATCACAAATCCTCTTATGTGTGCGCCTTCAGCTGGCGGCACCGTATCCGGTGCTGCCTGGAAGGGGCCGACCCTACAACCTGCTGGAGAAGCAGGTGGGAACTGTGACGGTAAGAGGGACCTCTGCTCGTTTTGGGGCAGCAGGCTCGTCCTGGCTGCTCACACCCCTCTGAAGCATTTAGTATTTTACTGTTATCTTCGGGGAGAAAAAGGGAGAAAAAAATGAAGAATCAGAGAAACTGTATTTTAATGTACATCATATGAGGGTAACTCGGGACATTAATTTCAGAAACCTTCTTTCCTGTAACCACAGCTATCAGCTGAGGTGGGACAGATTTGGGAGGGAAATGTCTCACTTCCTATCAGCTAATCTGGTGATCGGCACGGCAGTTAGAGTAGACCTGGGCTTGCTGGTGAGGGACAGCTTCCTCTATATCAAGCATCCAGCTACACCCATGGTTTCCCCTTAGGGACACGGCTGGGTTAACTGAGCAGAAGCTGTCCCCCCAAACCTCCTCTTACCTGGACACCTTGAACCTGGGGAAGGTGATGCTGTTCTTGATGAACAAGGTGAACTTCTCTGCTTCTGACAACAGGGCAGGGCTGAAAAACACAGGCGTTGGGATGTGTCCATCAGTCGGCTCTCCGGCCTCTAGAGAAAGCCCCATTTGGTAGTTTCATCCAAACTGGGACAAGCAGGACCCAGAAAAACTGGTGATCTCATCCCTGCCCTTTCTAATTGAAAGATCCCAACAAGGTTCAGAAAAGCCCCAAGGAAGGAGGGAAGTGCTTGTTCGGGGACAGAGATGGAGTTAGGTGCTGGGATTTCAGTTAAGAAACCCCAAAAACACAGTGAGGTGGCTGGAAGAAAGCTCAGGGGCCCTGGGTGCTTCCCTGGGCTCCTTGGCAGACCCACGGCCGTCCCTGCGGCCTCTCTGTGAGGAGGGGAGGCAAGGAGTAACAGGACTTTGCATCTACCAGGAGGTGCTTCACAGTGGCCCATGAAGGCTGGAGGTGGAGAACATCTCATGGGCAGAGCACAACTTTACTCTGAAGGCAAACAGGATAGATGGGGGCTGCTGGTCCATGCACAGAGCACCCAGCAGAGATGGGGTGAGCAACCAGCAAGGCGGGGAACAAACCATGCCAGGAGAGGCACAAATCCCCTGGGAGCACCAGGCACAACGTACAGCCATGGAGTCTGCATCGACCCAGGCTGTCCTGGCAGCAACCCACAGAACCCCGGCTCGCTCTGTGCTACACCGAGTGCTGCTGGTTCAGCTGGCGTGGGACCAGGGTAGAAAAGGGGGGCAGTGGCATCATTGCTTACCTGGGAACATGGTCATCAACTTCAACAGGGCACCAGCCAAAGATCTCGCAGGTCTTCACAGAACTGTTGAATTGCACACACTTGCCTGTCATGAGCCCTGTGGGGAAGAGAGACGTCTGCTCAAACCCCTGTATACTTGGAAATCGCAGCCTCACACTGGGATGGATGGGATCTGGTTGGAGTTTCAGCCCTGCCACAGACATCCAAGGCACAAAATACTCAGGGCTTTGGTGCCCCTTTATAAAAAGGGTAATTAATTGTGGCCTCTCAGCTCGGAGCTGTGGTTTCTCTTGCACTATTGTACAAGGGAGCAACTGGGCATTTTTCTTGCTAAAATACACCTCAGAAAATGCCTAGCTGTTAGAAAGATAGCAGTTTGGGGAAAATGTTTTAGTATTGATTAACCTTTTGTTGGGAGAGCTTTTTACAGCTCAGATCTCTTTTGGAAGGGGAAAGCAGGACCAGCCCAAGTGGGACCCTCACCCGGGATGTCAGAAGCTTTCCCCAAACCAGGTCCAAAGCAGGTCCAAAGCAGGTCCCCCTGCCAGACACCCCAGCCCTGCGGCTTTGCTGGAGCACGCTGTCTCACCAGAAATGCTGGTGCCAGAGCCTCGGGACCCCGTGCCATACCTTGTCCCTGGCGGCTGTATTTCCCTTTGCTGCAGTCGCTGTCCCGCAAGCAGAGCCCGGCATCCGGCAGCTGTTTGGAGAAAGCAGGCAGCCACCTCTCAGCATCACAACGCTGCAGTTTCGGTCTCTCTGTCCCTCCTGTCTCACCAACACAGTGTTTTCCCCAGGGGAAATGCCGCTTGGCTGCAGCCAGAGCCTCATCTGTACACCGCTTCCCGACCAAGGATGTCCAGATTAAGCAGGAAAAAGGGGGGATTTCTTTTTTAAACTCCAGGCAGATGCTTTTATTCAAGCCTTGAGCCTGTTCTACCTGATCATCTTGAAGGGAAGAAAACTTAAATGGATGCTGGCTGTTTTTCAGCAGAATAAAAGCTTTCACATAGCACTTGCAAGTCAGGAATGCTAACATGGGACCAGGCTGAGGCTTTCACCAAACCTCTCAATGTCAGGAAAACTTCCTCAGTGCCACCACACAACCCCCCTAAATTACAGAAGCTGAGACGGCTGAAGGAAGCCGGTGCGTTTACCTCTGGGCAGGTTCCTTGTTTCTGTCCAGGGGTGACAATGAAGTTGGTCATCACCACGAACGAGCTGTCCCCCTGCGGAGACACCGCCAACAAGCTCACAGCTGGCATGGCGTTTTCTGATGGAGCGAAGAGGAGCCTCTCCCTGGGGCAAGGGGCAGGGCACCCAAACCACCAGGGCATGTCCAGGCAGATGGCACCTTTCTCCATAACTTTGGGTCCTCCACCCTCCGCCGCCGCAGCTTGGGAAACTGGTGGTGGCCCTGGGGAGCTGCAGTGCCACCAACCCCAGGGACAGTGGAGGACCCCCCTTGCTGCCTGAGGTGCTCGTCTGGAGGCACCAGAGGAGCCTCGATCCTTTTGGAGGCAGCCTCAAACAGGCCACATGAATCACGGCAGGTCCCAAGCACCGAATGCTCCCCAGGAGTGATATGTGGGCAGAGGTTTGTGGCAGGAGCAACCTGCTTTCCACCACAGGACCACCATGTCATGGTTAGCCCCATGGAACACCTACGCCAAGGAGCCCGTCTGCACCCCAGCGTGTGGGTAAAAGCAGTGGTCGAGACAAAAGCAACACCCCCAAACCCACCCACCCTGCCTCCTTACCTGGGGTGGGAAAACATAATCCACCACGTCCCAGATGTGAAGGCCCATGACGCTCTCGTTGGTCAGTGTCAGGCCTTTCAGCTTCACCGAGACTGAGCTGACGATGCTGTCCTGAGACTGGTAACCCTTCTCATAGAGGAAGACCCACCTGGATGGGGAAAGGTGGTGGGGTGAGCATGGCCACCAGCGCTCATCCGCAGGAGCCCCAAGTCCCAGCACATCGCTGTGGACTGGGGCTTCTTCTACCAAGTCTCACCCTGGGGTTTATTTGCCAAATTTCCTCCAGCTGGATGAGGGACATGTTGCTGAGCATTCCCACCCTTTGCCTGCAGTAGCTGTGGGACCTGACTTCCATGGTGGGATGATTTATTTGGGGGACTGGGACACATTTTGTGGTTGAGGGTATGTGAAGGCAGGTGGAACAGGGTGGCCATCAGCCATTTGGAATTAAAGCCTACAGTGAGTTTGCAGCTTGCTGGGCTTGGCGACCTGCCTGGACCCTCCTGATCCACTTCATAGGCACTCTCCAAAAATCAGTGCCTCCAGGGCCAAGACGGGGGTAAGCCTGGACAAGGCTCACGTCCAGGGCCACCATTCCCCATCCAGCAAAGGGAACCGGGGGCCGGGGCCCTAGGTGCAGGGCTGGGGACACCGCTGTGGCTGGCATGGGGCTCTCCCTGCATTTCCCAGCCCATCGTGCAGCCATTAGGGCCGGCTCCTGACACTATTTAACCTATGGCATAAACAAGCTGCCGCTGGATTAACTCTGACTCAGGGAGACTATAAACATGGGCGAGGAACCATTTCGGGTAGCGCTCCCAGTGGCGCGGAGCATTCCTGGTGCTAAAAAAGGAGCGATCTGGTGTTTGTCCCTGCTGCCGCGGCATCGGTCCTGCTGACCGCGACAGAGGCAGCGCGCTGCCCATGGGATGGCCCGTAACGCCAGCCTGGCGTGTCAGCCCGACCTCGGACACCTGACCGATGGGCATGGGGGAGAATGGGGGAACCACAGGTGCTGCCCAGAAGTTTGCCCTATGGGTGCCGGACCCTATGAAGATCCCTTGGGGATGGTGCTTTTTGGCTTGAAGCCCAATTGGCATCCCAGGACAGGGGGTGAGGGGACCTCAGGGGTGGTGTCTGCCCCAGTACCTGGGGATGGGAGCAGAAATTCAGCACTGCTGCCACCCCAGCTGGGACCCCCAGCTCCAACCTCCTCCTCCAAGGCAGAGGGCCATACTGGGTTACACTGTTTACACTGGGCATCTTCCCAATGCCCTCGGGGCTGCAGGAGGCTGTGAGCTGGGCAGCACCATGGTAGAGTGTTTCCCTAAATCTGCCTCCAGCACAGCCTCTGCCGCTGTGGCAGAAGTGACTGTGGGTACATGGGGCTGGGCACCCCACTGTGACACAGCATCCTCATGGCAGGGCAGGATGCGGCCCCCACCCTGCTGCTGAGCCATGGTCATGGCAAACAAGACATCATTTCCCCATCATGCTGTAAATGCCGCATCGAGCCCTGCCCAGGTGGTGAAAGTCCCCTGGTGTCACTCCCTGATGTGGCAGAGTCATCAAGCCCTCTTCCCTCGCCGGCCCCATCCTGCGGCTCAGCCCGCAGCCTCCTCACATGAGAGATTTTCAGGAAACGAAAGCCAGAAAGCGATGTCCAGCCAGGGAGCGCCGTGCATCGCCTGGCCAGCAGCGATACCGCCTTATTAGCATATCAGCAGAAAGAAGAGCTGCTCCACAAGGGTGACTCTCGGCCCCACATCCCTCCTCTGCACTGATGGCACTGCTACACGTCCCTTCAGCATAGCCATGCATAGGCATGCATCCCCATGAGCATCCCACACCTGCTGCCAAGGGGGACCAAAGCTGTAGTAATTGTAAATAAATAAATAAATATCTGCCTGCCAAACTTGCTTTCAAAGAAGAGAAAATCTCAAGCATCGTGGCTCAGTGCAGGCAGGGAACTGGAGGCAGTGCTGCAGGCAGCGAGGGGATGCCAATGGCCGGTGGGGCTGTGGGCAGCTGCACTCACAGGCAGCCCCTCGCTAACAGAGCCTGACCCCACCAAGACAGCAAAAATGTAGGAATTACAGCAACTTCATACCAACCTCCTCCCCTCTGCTGTGCCCCGCAGGCTGGTTCTCTTTTTGCTCCCTCCTGGCTGCCTGTCTCGTTTTAGCTAGGTTGCTTAAGCCGCGTTTCCTTAGGAAGCCCTGCTCTGAGCAACCGTCTCTGCCGGTTCCCCATCCGCAGGAGCAGCTGCCCCGGGCTGGGTTTGCTGGAGCTTGGGGGGTTTCATGGGCTCAGCCCTTAGGAGAGCCAGTGCTGCTTCCAGTAACACCAGTCTGGGGCTGTGCAAAACCCTTTGCAGCAGAGCATCCTTGAGACTTTGGCTTGGCAGCAGTTTGGGATGAGGATTACCCTTGTGAGCCAAAGCACTGGTGAGCAGGGTAAGAGCGACGTGGGGGTCCCACAATGACCCCCTGGGAAGTTTTTCCCACTTTCCAGGGGATCTGTGCTAAAAGCCGAGATGGGCACCGCTGCTCCCCGCAGCTACTCGCTTGCATGGAGCCCTGGGAGCTACTGCCTCTCTTTTGGGCTGCACTAGGTGCCCAGTGCCCCCAAAATACCTGTTTTTTCCAATTCATGGCCAGATAGCTCCTCGCCCTGCAAGCCTCCTGTCGTGGGGCCCTTCCCAATGGAAGGGGTACCGGTCTCTCTCTTGAGCGCTGAGCCCACAGCAGCCATGGGGACACAGCAAAGATTTTTGTCAACTATTGCATCCCATAGCACAGCACATCGTCCCACACTGAGGGGACAGGGACTGAATTCGCTGTGGCAGGAGCAGCAGTCCCAGGGCACCGGAGAACACACATCCTCGCACAGCTCTGAGCCCGCCTGCTCCACTCGCTGTCTTTTTAAAGCAGTTGCTCTTGCACGGCGGCTGCTCTCAGGGCTGCCTCCTACAAGCAAAGCAAACCAGGGATTTGGAGAGAGGCTCCGTCCCAGCCCTAGCTGCTGGGCTGGCCCTGCCTCCCCGGTAGGGCAGTGGACGGGGAGATTTATGGTCCTGTCTCGAGCCGCTTGGGTCTCACAAATCACCACGCTGGCCCCAGCTGCCTCTTAGTTAATATAAATGAAAATAAAAATAACAACAGATTCTCAGGCCACCGTCCAGCATCTCAAGTGGGATTTGGATGTGGCTCAGCAAGGAGACGGGGCCCCGGCGCGCCGAGCAGGACTGGGCAGGGATGAGCCTCCAGCCCGCACACACAGCTGCTTCTGGGGAGGACATGGGGACCAGGCGGCCATCTGGAAGACCCATGGTGGGACACTGGGCAACACAGGAGGGGCCACAGCCGGGGGGATGCGATGCCATCAGCAATAAGCCCCCCTGCATCGGGATATAGGGGATATACGAGCCCCTTCGTCTCCGTTGCTTTTTAACCCAGTGGCAAAGCATTAATTCAGCGGAAAGCAGGCGCCAAGGAGTCTTACCCAATGATGTATGCCAGGACAATGAGCTGGATCAGCCGGAAGGTCAGTCCCACCTTCTTGTTCCTCACCAGCACCATCCTGGGGGTGTCATACTCGAAGAGGAAGGAGGACACCTTCTCCATGCACTTCTGCCCCATGGCTGCACCAGGGCTGTGCCGCAGCCTCCCACCAGCCCTACTGCTCGCCGTGCCGTGGGTCGGGCTGTGCCTGCCACTGCTTGTGCAACTCCTCTGTTTACAGAGAGGAGGAAAAAAAAGAAAAAATAATAAAAACACTATCCGCGTTGCTCTGTGCGCATCTGGGCTGTCGGATTTCCTCCTCTGTGCAGGGACGGGTTTTCCACTTCCTATTAAGCTCCGGGCTGGGTGCAGCCGATGCCCTACATGGTCTGGGGGTGGGACGGGGTGCGGGAGGGTGCAGGGCCACCCTGCAGCGGAGCCCACATGCCACCAGGACAGAGCCGCCTGCCCACAGGGGATGCACCCTTGCCTGGGCAGGCATCCTCCCTGGGGGTGGAGGGGCTGCGGGCAGGGCTCGGGGCGAGCAGGGACCATGAAGCATCCCTGGGGGCAACGTTGGGATGGAAGAGTTGGTGGGGGTTCCAGAAGAGGATTTTAGGAACTGGGGTTGGGGTATCATCGTTCCTGCCCCAGCAGCCACCTCAGGCTGTGGGTGTCCTGTCCTTGTCACTAACCCATGTCCTGCTCTGTCTCCCAAAAGCTGCCCCAGGAAAAGGGGTGGGAAAGGAGAACAGAACCCCCAGCCCAGCAATTCGGAGCTGACCCGCAGGGCAGTCGGGCACCTGGCGTGGCCCCCTCCCGCGGTGAGGCTGCCCAGCTGGGGCTTGGACGATTCCCAGCGCTTGCACAGGGCTGGGCTGGGTGCATTTCAAAGCATTTTCAGCATTTCCAGCATTTCCTGAAAGGCACAGCCATGAGCAGGGCTGGGCAGGCAAGCCTGGGTCACAGCGAGGGATGGGTGGCAGGGTGGTGCAGGCACCGCTTTAAGTGAGTATCACTGAGAAAGGGCTGGATTTGTACATGCCAGACTGAAATTTGGGACCCAACATCACTGCAGTGGGAAGCTCTGGTGGGGGGGGTTTGGCTCATTGCTGGGGAAAGCGCAGAGGCTGTGGATGGGGGACCCCGTACCCGCACCGGGCAGCCTCGAGGGCACAGCCCCACAGGGGTGAGCTCTTTGCTGGGGAGCACTGGGGCCGGGGAGGGTTGTTTCTGGGGGAAACAGAGGATGTTTTCTCCAAAAAGCCCAGAGTCTGCCAGCTTCAGCGCTCCCCACAAGGACAGGCTCCATCCCATGAGTCCCGGTTCATCTGCTGCCTCCCGTGACCTCAAGGTGCTGGCTGCCCATGGCCACTGGGGCTGGGACAAGGTCCCTCTCCGTAGGGGGAAATGTTTTTGGAAATATGGAAAAGTTTAATCTGCTGGGATAAATCTTTCCTTTCCGGAACATTTCTTTTAACATCATCACCTTTCATCTTCAATTGCCCATCACTTGGCATCATGTTGACCTATCGACTCAATATTTTACGGACCTGACAACCACGAAATGAGTGGAACGAATTGATTATCTTTGCTGGGCAATAGGGAGCATGGGGGGAAAAAAGCAGATGAACCATTTATCCAAATCTTTTGGGCATACCATGAACCTTGGGAATCAAAATCAGATGATCCCATGTTACAAGTGACGTGACACCATCCCAACGGATGAGTCCTCAGCAACATGGAAAGCTGTCAGACAGGAAGCCAAAAGCAAATACAAAATGCTGATGCTAATCATATAAGATTGAAGGCTGATACTGCTATTAAGCAGAGCAGACAAACCTTATAAGCTTAGATATCTGTCAGGAGAGAAGCAAATAACTTACTGTATGAAACGAGGCCTTTTAGGGAAGGCTGCTCACCCTTGCCAAAACCATGGGGATAATGAAAATAGGACAGCTAAATTTAACAGCAAAATGACTTGTAAAAGAGTCACTTCTAACCTTCTCTCTGGTACTTGGAGTCAATAAAATGGTTATAGCATGGATTTAGCTAAAATACTTTCCACTGGGAGATAATATGCGTCTCCCATTTTAGTATCTCTTGGAGCCATGTTGGAGCCAGCAAGCAGGGCCGGACCCTGCGGATGTGGCGAGGGCAATGCGGGGAGCAGGGGACCCCAGCATGGGAGCACTCACGGGGCCTGGGTCCTCTCTTGGGCTGTTATCAGCACCCAGCATGGGCACCCTCTCGGCCATGACATCTAAACATTTGAAAAAAATCATAGCCTAAACCCTCGTGGGCTCGCACACCACCATCGCTCACACCTCTCCCGTGCCTGCACCCTCCCTGGGTTTGCCACTCTTTAAATTACTTTATAACAGGGAAGTTAAGAGGTTTGGGATGGCATTGCTAAGCTGCCTGGCCCCACAACAGCGACATGGGTGTGCGAGTGGTGCCAGCTGGCCAGCATGCCCAGCTGCCTGCCGGCGCTGCATCCCACACACCCCTGTTTGCAGTGACGCTTCTCCCTTTGATAACCCACGTGAGCCGGTAACACACCTCCCCGCCTCTGCCAGGTGGTTATCGCAGGGAAGTGCTCTGCTTGGGCTGTTAAATTGTTAATTACCTGCCCGGACAGGGCGGTCGCCTGCCAGGAGTTGCTGAGTTCACGGGGCTGCGATGCTTTCCGCTGCAGCTCAGGTGCTGGGCTGTCCTGATGCAAGGTCAGGGCTTGCTTTCTGTTTGCAGTAATCTGCTGTGATAATAAATATATTACTGCAATGTCTAAATAAAAAATAAAAATAGAATTAGTGAAAAGGGTTTTAGAAGCGTACTGTGTAAGGTGCGGCCCAGAGGGGTGCTCACAACCCGCTGCACAGACGCTTTGCACAGCAGCTGTGACCTTGGGGATGTTTTTATCTTGGGTTCCTGCAGACACAAACTTGTACGATGCTGTCGATAGGCTCACAGTCATTTCCTCTGAACAAGTTTTGCATCTCTCGGCCGCTTTCAAGCAGAGCAGGCGGGAGGCCCTTCGGACGCTCTGCCTGGGGTGACAAGGTGCAAAGACTGTGGATGTTGCTGGAGGAGCGGCGGCAGCTTGAGCTCAGCTGCAGCAAGTCCTGGGCACCAAAGCCAGGTTTGCCCCGGGCACAGAAAGCGCTGAGCTGGGCTTGACGCCAGCAGCATGCAAACGTGGGACCAAGCAGGGTAAGAACGGGACAATGTGGGGACACAGAGGGCAAAACCAGGTAGAGATAACGAAAATGAGCCCATCTAGCTCCACTGCCCACGGGAGGTGAAAATGGAAGTAGCAACAGCAAACAAGGCAGTAAAGCCCCTGGGTTAGCGCCCAGGGTTGCAAAGCCCCAGGACCAGATTGCCCAAATGCTCTCCTGGGTCATTGCCCAGTCCCCAGCACTGGGCTTGGCCTCATCCAGCATCTCCTTCAGCTCCAGCTGGGTCAGACACCGGGGGCACCGATGGCTGGTGACCCACCGAGGGCATCCCCGGCAGTGCTGCTGCGGGCTTAGCACAGGACTCAGTCCACGGTTGCGAAAGCAACTCCTTCCCCCTACTTGTTAAACAAACTCAACCTCTGCTTGGGGCTGTTGAGAGAAAAATGCAAAAAATGGTATTTTTAAGGGAGAGATTTGGAAATGTGAGTGCATCCTTGCCTCAAGCTGGGACATGGACCCGAAGGATGGAGGAGCTGCTGGGGCATAAAGAGAGAGGGGGGCTGAAAGTCTCTGCACAGGGCTCGAGCCCACCTGCACCCAGGAAAGAAAAATCATGATAGGCATAAAAGCTACCAGGTCTTTGCAGGCTCTCAGACATTGCTTTTCCAAAAGCTTCTCGGGGGGGAAAAAAAATTAAAATAATAGATGAAGCTCATTACACAATCCAGACTCACGCTTGGCAGCTTCCAGCATGGAACTCTGAATTTCAGCACAAAAATGTGCAGCACGCTGCAAATCTGGGGATGGGGAGGAATAACACAGTGGCAAGTAGGTTTAAAATATCACAGGGGGTGAAAAGGGGACCTGCAGTGGCCAAGGTCACCAGAAAGAGCCCCTGCAAGTTGGTGGCTCTTCTCAGAAATTTTGGCCACCATGGACCCCCTTGCCCCCACCAGCTGGAGGAGATGCTCACACCACCCCGCTGGCCATAGCAAGGGGGGGATGGTGGAAAAAAGTTGGCAGATGAGAGCAAGCAAGGTCCTACGAAACAGCATGTTCAGTTTTCTTTCCAATTTTAACTTGTCCTTGACCTCTCTTCGCTCCTTCCCAGCAGGGCTGGCTCCGCTCTGTGCCCGTCCCGCGCTGCGACGCCCCGGCACAGACAGATGTTTTTGGTGGTACTCACCCCACAGAAGCCGCATTTCCATCCCTGGTTGCTGCGGCAACACGTCTCCCTGGAAACACCACGGCAGTGGTTTAGCCAACGCCAAAGCAAACACAGGAACCCGAGATGCTGGGGGTACCGAAGGGCATCAGCAGCCCTATGCCCATCGCAGCCACTGGGAGTGTGGCATGCACACCCCGTGGGGCAGCTGAACACTTGCCATGGGTTACAGGGACCCTTGGGGTTTTTTTTGGGGGGGGTGACACCCGTTTCCTGAATCATGCCTCTGAAAGACATGCATAGCCCCGGCAGTGATGGTCCCCAGCGGCCCAGGGACCGATGCAACACCAGGTGGGGAATTTCAGGAATTTTGCCTTCACTGCTATGTGCTGAGACAGTGCTGCATCCTCAGGAGTGGCTGGTATGGGGGACCAGCTTCAGGGCCGCCCCCAGGCACAGCGGTGCTGGCCCTCATGCACCGATGCTGGAGACCAGGTCTGCATTTGGAAAGAGGAGGCCGAGCAACGGCCCCTTCCAAAAATCAGCGTTTGCCTGGGTGTCCCACATCCCTCTTTGTAACCCCCTTTGAGTTACAAAGGTTTTGGGCTACCCTGTGCAGCACCTTTCTCCTGCTTGTAGCATTGGGAAGGGGCACATGGGGCCACATCCCAGCAAAAACGCACCATGGGCAGATCTTACCATAAACCCAGATTTACTCCATAACACGACCCACAGCTGCAGCAGGATTCTCCACTCAAAACACGACCGTGGGCAGAGCTCCAGGCGATGCGGAGATGGAAACGCACCCCCCAGAGGAGGCCAAGTTACTTAATTATTATTTATTTCATAATTATTTCTTGTGGAGGTCATTGCAGGGCTTATTTAATCCTCCTCTCTCAGCTGGGGAAGATAAGGTGAGGACTATTCTGGATACAGTCAAAATTAGCACTGTTATTTGTATTCTTGTGCTCTGAGAACAAATTAGCTGGTACTTTAAAAAATTCCCAACAGTCATATCATGCCACTCCTTTCACTTCGCCTTTGTCGTCCCATGCCAGAGACAAGCTTAGCTCCATTTCTAGTTTGGCTGCTCTGAAAACCCACAAGAAATCCTGATCTGGTGAGCACAACTCCTTTTACGGCTGAAGAATGCCCTCAGGCACTCCCGTACAGCTCCATGGGCTCCCAAATGTCCCCCAAATCGGCCACAAACAGGATAAGAAAAGCAAAAAAACCCACCAACCAAACCCCCAACAAAAAACCCCCACAGTCATCCAGTAAAATTGCTTTTATTTCTGTAATTTCATAAGTATAAAACAAATCAGCCCAATATTGTGTGAACGGAGTGGATCGTATGGATGTGACCACGAGGAGCCTTCCCACGTCTTCACAGCACACCTGGCTATTTACAGTCAGAGAAAGGACACGATTTAGGAAGCGGTAATTTAGTGGAAAAATATCTCTCATATAATAAAATAGGAAACCTTGTTTCTTTCAGTTCTACCCCTCAAATAACACCCTCCCACCCCCCCAAGATATAATGATTTACCTTTTGCTATGAAGCACAAACTCAGAGATTTCTAGATTTGGCTGTTCAGGCATCGCATACAAAAAAAAAAAAATCAGCATATTCCCAGATTGAAGCCACTGAGGGCACCTGCCAGCAGCTCAGCAGTGACCCTCCTCTTGGTCCCAAGCACCTGGATCAATCCAGCAGCATCCCCAGTTTGGACACCAGCCGGCGGTACCCATGTCCCCATCACTCCAGGTGCACACAGATTTAGGCTCATTTAATGCCCCACTCATACCAAAAGCTGAACGGCACCAAGAGGACAGGTCCAGGTTCACCAGGTTCACCCCGTGTGTCCCCTTCCTCACTGCAGCCCTGCAAACCCTAACCCAAACTGTGCCATGCAAGCTCTACACAGGGTGAAGCCCTTCTCCTTTGTCCCAAAAACCTGACCCCTGGGCCATCTCCCTGCTGGGGACAAGTCCTGCCAGAAAGTGTCACTGCAGAGATGGGGGGGAAAAAAAGCCCAGGTGGGACTGAACAGGGACGACTGAATCTCTGGCATCTTTTATACAAGGTGACGGCCATGCCAAGTATGGACCAAACAAATCACAACAAGCCTTAGGAGTCGGTACTGGGGACTCCTGTGTGTTTGAGTTTCAGGAGTAACATGATCCCAAGGTCACTGAACCTCATGAACATCTCCCACCAACCGGGACAGCGTTAGCCTGAGCCCCTGCACAACAGTTATTTGATGAATGTTGTGGAGCGTGATCCTGCCTGGGAAGCAGCATCATTGACCTGACGTACAAGAGAGGTACTAAAAATTGCTGCTGAGTTGTCCTAGTGCTCCTCTGGCTACTTCTGCCATGCACACCATGACTCCACTTCAATCCCAGATTTGTTGCTGTTACAGAAATGAAGTCCCCCAGCCCCTATAGTAAAGCCTTCCCCTCCTACTCCTGACTTCTCCAGTGCCTGCTGGTACCATCCAGCCTTGGCTGAGCACAGCATCAGAAACACATGTACAACATCTTCACAGTGCCAAAGTCTCAAACACACAAGTCAAAAACCTCATGCAGACCTTGAGCCATATGGTGGCCACATGACAGAAATAAAACATAAGATGCAGTACTTCTCTGCTTTGAAGAGCATCTCTCTTTTTCCTTTTCCAACGTGCCTCCCGACGGGATCATGCACCGCAGGGGGAAGAGTTCATCCAGGAACTGGCCACCGTGACATGACAGCCCAAAAAACCACAAAAGACTTGTCACAGCTGCTGCCCAAAGCTGACCCCCTGGGTGCTTGCTCCAGGGACATGGGACCCTCGCCTCCCACCTTGGCTGTAACCCAGCATGGTGCCTGGCCCCTGAGAAAGGAGTATAAAGTGCTTGTGGACAACCCCGTGCTGCCATCCCGGCACGTCCTCTGCTGTGCATCTCGCATCGCTGCTGCCTGCACGGGGGAGGATCTGTCACAGCAGCCCCGCGATGCTAAAGGTCTTGCTGGAAAGACCTAAGTTTTATTTAAAAACTTTGAATATGCCAGGCAGCACCATCAAAATAAAACTAAAAAGGAAATAATTTCTAAACTTTCTTGTCAAAAAAGCAAGGATCCCAGAGGCTTTGCCCTTAAGCTGCCTTTTTTAACAAGCTCTTGGGCAAAACAGCCACCCAGTGTCCATCTCCCTTGTATTGCACACAGTCGGATGCCTCGGTTAGACACAAGACCCGATCCCAAAGCAATGGTCTCAGCTCTGGGATCTCCAAGTTTGCACAAGAACATGCACCAGCCTGTAGAAGCACCCAGCACGCTGCTGGTGGCATACACGCAATAAATAACTACTCCGTGATTTATCCCGACCCTTCACAAAAGCACAAAGGAAAAATAATTAGATCTACAATGTTTTTCTACTTCATTAAAATATTTGAACTGTAGGCCTCTGTAATCAAAAAGCGTGGAGTGAAACCTGTATTCCAGGTAATTCAAGGACGGGGGGAAATAGAGCGACGTGGTCAACCGTTCAGAAGGGGAAATGGGGATGTGTCAAAATGGTACCTCCTAGCAAGGGGGATGCCTGCTCCAGGTAGCCTTAGCACAGGTTTCCTGCACTATTTTCTACATAGATCTAGAAGCTTACAATATAAAGGTAAATGCAATTTGCTGCTGCTGGAAAGAACGAGCCTTTGGCTGGGACACAGCTCTGGTTTCTTGCCCGCGATGGCTTGGGTTTTGGTAACTCACAATTGCAACCCAACAACTGCACAAACGGACCAACGTTGCCTGGGCTTGCAGCAGCGTGGCATCTCCATCAACGATAAAATAACAGAAACTCGGCATCTCTATCAACAATAAAATAACAAACTCGGGATGTCTTCACATAGCCCTTCTGTTAGCGGGTTCAGAAGGATGCCTGCTACAACTACCCCCAGGCTCTCTGCTGTCAGGTGAGACTAAGCAAAATGTACCAGCAGGAATTTAATAGTGAATTAAAACTTCATGATTTCACCTCTGCTCTGAAACAGAGCTCTTATTTATTTTTTCTCCTTTTAGATCTCCTTACATTAGAGACTCCCATCCATTTACTCAGTACTCACTAGTGGGACCTTCACACAAGAAACTCTTCCACACCCATACATATTTGGGTAAAATCAACAATCCTACACCAGACCTTAAGGGTAAAATTAATGATCCTATACCAGACCTTACGCCCAGGGAAACCAGTTTAACTTGGGCGGTGCAATACAGAGTGGATGGACCAAGCAGGTCCCCGCAGGCATGATGGACCAAGGCCACCATGTCCCAGGGAGATGCTGTCAGGCAGCTGAAAGCCCCGCTGGACCCTACGAATGGGGTTGGGACGCTCTGAATCAGGACCAGCCTCTCCCAAACGGGTTTTCAGCCTCAGGGAAACACAGAAGCAATTTCCTCTGAAGTCACCGAGTCACTGGATTAAATTCCTGCTGGTTCTTTCCCGGCACAGAGAGCTGGAGATGAGCTGTACTAAAATAAGGTGAAATCCACCTTTTCGGGGAAGGGCAAATCACACGTCTACAGCATTAGTCTTACTGAAGCCTTATTTTGAACGCTTAAGCAGTACCTGGGCCATGCCCTGGTCCTCTGTGCCAGGGTGAGTCTCATCCACAGTGAAAATCTTTGAAGAGGAATTGGTTGCCCCATGGGATCACCAATTAAATCAATTAGACATAACACGTTTGAAAAATAAAACTTCTTCAAGACAAAGTATAATTATATTAAAAAAAAAATCAGCAACAACCTTCTAACCACAGAGTATCTATAAAGATCTTTTTAAAGAGCTCCATATTAAAATTCCTTGAATACATTATATATTAAATACAGTAACAACATTTCATGCAAGGTTTTCTGTACAATTAAATCAGCTCAGTAGTATAACAATTCTGTACATTCCCATTGGTCTGGGGGCTCTGCTCATCTTCAATGCTGGTGATGGAGAAAAGAAAGGAAGGATGATATTTGGCACCTACTGTACAGAGGAAGAGTAGCTGTCGCCCAGGTGGAAGAGAAACAGAAAAGCACCGGAAGCTTTTAGAAGGCAAAGAAGTAAAAGAAAAAAAACCAACAGCAAAGGAGCAAAATGCTATCCAAAACCCTGGCTCTAGTGCTGTTGCTGGAATTTAAGAGAAAGGAAAGATACAGGGTCTGGCTAACTAAATATCATCAGGACAGATCATAGGGGAACGTTGAGGAAAACAGGAGGGAGGATTTGGAGAGCTGGAGGAGAAATCACCTGCTATCAGCTCCTCAGCTGATGCAGCTCAATGGAGAAAGATCAATTCACTGGATCCCAAAATCCACTCCTGATCCACAAACTCTTGCTGCAGCCTGTGTCACTCCTGCTGCAGAAAAATCCCAAGAAGATAAAATAAAGTTGGTGCCTTACAAAAAGGGATGCTACAACAAACACTGCTCACGGAGAAGGACTATGTTATGTACAAGCATACATTCATTCCCGTCTCGAAGGCAGATCACCGGTGTCAAGGATGCCCTGTGCAAGACAGTGATGTCCTCCAAGGCAGAGGACACAAACTTGTGGACATGCTCCTAAGGACTTAAGCTCTACTCCTGCTAGGGAAATAGTTAAAAATCAACCAAGTACAGAAGCGTGACCAGGAGTGAGCAGCAGACACGAGGAATGCAAAGTCGGTCATCCCCATGCTTTGCTTTAAATGGTTGCCCCTACGAGGAAGATGGCTACGGCTTAAATAGTGCAGATGGGATCTAACAAGACATCGGACGGAGGAGAACAGACAAGACTACGACGCACTTTGGTGTCGGATGAGCCTGAGAAGGCGCAGGGCTTTCCACAACACAGGGATCAAACACGACAGCGTGATAAATAGGGAGCACTTCACCTTCCACCGCACGCACCCGGCCTCGATGTATTAATACACGTCCGCGAGATCCACACCACCAGCGGTCACACCTTGAAGCTATTTTCAGCTGCTGCAGCCTACAGGCACTGTGGCCACTGGAGCAGAACACAGCAGCCGCAGCGATGCACCCGCCAACACTGCAGACATCATCGAGGATTGGCACCCCCAACCCACAGCGCCCTCGCCTCCCTCCCCTGCCCCTGCCCACCACCAAGCCCTTCCTGGCCCCGCGAGCTGTCCTTGCACATCCCGCCCCCCTGGGGGACGCAGCCTCCCACCCGCACTCAGCATATTGCCTAAAATCCCGACTCCCTGCCTTGATCTCCCGTGAGGGACGCCTTGCCTGAGCTCAACCCATCAGGGTGAAAATTGGAAAGAGGGTCTCAAATTTTGCAGGAACAAATCACCAAGGAACCACGTTACGACGACCCAGGTCCACACAGCTCCGTCCCCAAACCCTACACCAGCTGTCCAGTAATTGCACTCTTATGTACAGGAAAAAGAAAGCTACGAAACAAAACAAAATCAGTATTTTTCTTTTCAACGATTCACCCGCATTTGTCTGATAGTCGGACACATGCATGTCCTGCTGGCTTCTAGCGATGGTCACACATGCAAGACTTCAGTCCGAGTTACAAGTTAGGGATCCTTTAGTTAGGAGTGTTTCCTTCGTGTCATTCATTTCTTGTCCTCTTCTCCTGAAATGAAGGGAAAAAAGAAAAGAAAAAGTATTGGTGAGCGTTCAAAAGCAAACCAGCTCCCTGTTTTTGTTATCAAGAGAGGTTGCTCCTTGGTCGATCTCAGAAGGGACCTGGGATCCTGTCTGCACAGAGCTGGCCCGACTGCAGCGGTGGCAGCTCAGGCTGCATGAGGAGGAGGATGCCGGTCCCCGGGTGAGGAAGGGCTCACCACGCTCAGCCTGCAGGAGGTAGGAAAAGGGACGAGTCGGAGCCGTGCAGGCAGGAACAGCGGGAAGGCGAGCAGGCAGGGATCCCTTGTTACCGCTCTTAACGAGAGCATCAGGGAGCAACCCAGGGAAAGGCAGTGGTGCAGAGAGGAGGAAACTCATTGCATCCCACTGCCCATCCCAACACCCCGTCCTTGCCACAGCCAGATGGATGGATATTGCTCCGTAAGCTGACACCACTTATACACACTATATATATATATATATATATATATATTTACATCCATTTATACCTCCAGAACAACTTAGCAAGGACCAATCTACCCATTGCAGTCGCCGTCCCAGCCCCAGGGCTGCCCTTGTCCCCACCCTACTGATGGATGGAGTCAGACGTGGAAGGTAACAGACAACACATGGCCCGAAGGGAAATTACAGTTTTCATCTTGAAGCCAGTGTGAGCAGCATTGAAATCTCTGCTAGACCTTGACTCACAGCAACTAGATCCCCAATTTTCAAGGATTCAACAGCAGCACCCCCGGGCCCCCTGAGGCAGCAGCTACTCTTCAGCCCGGGGGTCGGAGAGACCCTGCTGGCAGCTCTGTCTGCCCACAACAGTTTTTCTAAAAAAGACAACCCACAAGGCAGCAGTTTCTGAGAAGAGTTAGAAAAATCACTTATCATGAATCTTTCGACCCTATTTCTCTATCTTTCATCACTGCACACATCACCAAACACATCTCGCAGAGGACTGCTGTTACTGTGCTCTTGATAAACAGGGGTCCTGCCTGGGGTTACCAGCGAGGCTCAGTGCCTGCGCTGCCAACCCTGGTGCCGACAAGCTTCCAGGGGAATTAATAAATAACAGGAGAGAGAGAGAGAGAGAAAGAAAAAAAAACTTTTTCACAACTTCTGCCAAAATTTCTTTCCAGCACTGGCTGGAGAGCCCAGCTCTCGTGTCCTGAGATAAAATTGATTGATGCAACGGCAGCATCCCTCTGGATGACCTCTGCACCACAGGCTTCAGAGCAAAGCGGGGACGCTGGCGACCACGCTGTATTAAATCTCATTGCAACGATCAAAATTCATCTCCTCCACTTTGAAGGGGTGTCTCTTCAGCAGCTCCGGCAGTTAAACAGTCCGTGCCCGGTAACACAACGGCGCTTATTTGCCAGCCACGGCACTTCCCCTAAATGCTTTACCCTGTGGTTGTGCAAACAGGGGGGCAGCTGTGCCGTATGGTGGGCAGGGACGGGAAGGGGACATGGCTGCAGCGCTGACAGCGAGCATTTAACCACTGCGAATGCTCTTCAAAATGTTACTCTCAGGCCTCTAAGTAATGCCCCCGGCAAGTCAGGTGTTTCCATGAGAACTCCAGTCAGCCAAGGGTCCGGCACCCACCTCGCTTTAACAGGATGCAGGTCCCTACATGCCAGTGTCTGGCTCTCCTCCCCACACACCGGTGACAGGAGCAGGGGGGATGCAGGGACCTGTTTGCAGGATTGATGGGGTGGTCACAATCCATCTGGATCGTGCCTCACACCAAGTTTCTCAGGGTTGTCACAGCCCTTCAACTCTTGCAAACCCACAACTGACCAACGCGAGCTCATCTCCTACAAGATCTGCTCCCCGCCAGGACAGCCGAGGGGTTTTGGGAGGTTTTTCCTTATTGCTTTTGACTTTCCTCTTAACAGGTTCCCGTAAAAGGTGATGCTGGAGGGATGCAGGCTCCAGCCGCCAGCCCGAATCGCTCCCTCCACTGAGGGAAACGCTGCAGCCCTCGTAGTTCTGAAAATTGCATGTCTCCCCCATTGCACCAGGGCACCCCGAGCTTCAGCTGAGGCCCCAGACCCCAGGAGAAAACCAAAAGGGAAATCCTCCTCCCATCCCTTTGCAATACCAGGGCAGCAGCACCAAGAGCTTCCCTCTGCTCTTCCATTTCTAAAGCATGGCACGTGCACACATGTCAAAAAAAAATGGGGCGGGGGGGGGTGGGGGGGGGAATAAAAAGCAAGGCAGCAGAGCTGTAGAATCCCGTCTGGAGAGATTCCGGCACAGAAAGGTGCGGTGCCGCTCTCCTTCAGAGCATCCCACAGCTCAAGCGAACAACTTGGCCCGTGGGGACGCATTCCTCCCCCGGCGCCAGCGCCCAGCCAAGGTAGCTCCGCGCAGAGATTACCCTACAAGGGCAGCCACGGCCGCGGGTGCTCGCTCCCGGCTCTCTGCCACGCCGGGGAGAGGGACGCCTGCTTCCTCCACGGGGAAAGTGGGTGGCTGCAGCAGTCCCTGTGCTCCCGGGGGGGTGTTTCAGGGGCTGCTGTTGTCCCCAGGTGCGGGTGCACAGGGGAGATGAGGGTGAACAGCTCCTTTCCCCTGGAGGGTTTTTTGATGGGACATGGAGATTTTGGTCCCTCCAAATTTTGGGCTGTCTTGGAGGGATGCGGAGCCCCGGCTGGCCCTGGCAGGGAGCATGACACACTTGTCACTGCACAGCCACCTCTGCCAGCTGCTCTCCTCTGGGTGGATGTTAAAGCATAAAGCTGGCGCCGACTTTGCAGATAAGAGGCCAAATGTCATTTGGCAGTGGAGATGCTCACCCAAGGGTGCAATCTCACCTGCACGTCAGCTGCGGTGCCAGGAGGCTGCAGAGCATGGTGCCACTCACCCAGGAGTGGACAGGTACCTGGTGGGGACAGGTACCCAGCAGTGGGGCCACTACCTTGCAGCTCCTGCAAAATCACCCAGGGGCTGCTGTCCTCACCAGGCGTAAGGACAAGCGGCTGCATAAATGCCAATCTGCCACAAAACACAGCAAGACAATTCTTGTGCATCAAAATTTCTGATTTTCAGTGACGCTGCTGCTGTCAGGGCAGTTGCGTAGCTGTGTTGCAGAAAGCACCCGCTTCTTGACTTGGCCCTGCTTTTACCATGGCATAGGTGAGAAACGGTGAAGCCTGAGCACCCAGGCAGGGCCTGCTGCTTAACGTGCTGAAAACAAGTGAAAACACCACAGTGGCAACACCGACACTTGCGATGGGTTTGCTTCGAGGTGGTGAAGGTGAGGAGTCCCAGGGATGGTACCAGGACGGCTAGATGGGAGCAGGGTGGCTGTGGCAGCAGGCTGACGGCGCATGGAGGGGCACGAGCACCAGGGTTATCTCAGTGTCCTGTCCAGATTTTGTACCTTTTGAGAACCACTCACAAAGGAGACTTCTGCGAGGTCTTGGCACACATGCCTGGAAACCTTCCTCCTGCATGCCACAGGGCTCAGAAAGCAATACACTTAAAAGTATAGAGGACGGCAAATATTAAAAATACTAGGGCAAGAGGTCCTTGAGGGTGGTCAGCCCTTGTGAGCATGCCCGCATGTATCTGTGTGATGGACACCCGAGTCTTGGAGAGCACCTCTACGTTCCTGGCCAGAACATCTGCAGGTCCCACCAAGCCAACCTAGCTCAGCCGTGCACTTGCATTGCATCCCAAAACTGAGACACCAGAAACCTCAGAGGGGCCAGAGATAGATGAAGGCAGCGATACACACAAGGCACGCAAGGTGAGAGGCTAGGAGTCACAAGGCATGCAAGGTGAGAGGCTAGGAGTGACCAAAATGATGAGGAGAGGAATGTAAAGCACCGAGACCACAGTGAAAACTGAAGAGTCTTCTCAGCTTTCTGCCACTTCAAGGACAAGGAAAATCCAGCATAATGGAAACACGACTTATCTAAATCTGATCAAAGGAGAAACTTTTCCATGCAAAACCTGAATCAGCAGAACTCACAACTATACATTTGCATTCCTCAACTGAACACCCTTGGCCATCCCTCAGATTTTGGCCTCAAAAGGTCCCACGCTGGAGATCATCCCCCAGCACTGACTTGCAGAGACCAACCAGTAGCCTGGCCCCTGACCAAAACTGCCATGCAAACGGCTGCTTCACGGGCTTTTTAGACCTTATTTTGAAGCAAACCACAGAGACCAGTGTGGGAAGGGAGACCCTGTCCAGGTATAGGATCCCTGGGCTCCATTATCAGCTGGTTTTCCAAGCCACATTCACCCGGACATGGTCCGAGCAGGTCCCCACCACACGTGAGCAAGATTTTGGAGGAAGCACGGGAATACGGCATTCGGGGATGAGACACATAAGAAAGCCAACCCTTGCTCTGGAGTCCTGCAGGTTTTCAACTGGTGCTCCCCGCTCCACATGTGTCTTACTGTCCTGAGAATGCCTGGTAAAAAAAATCACAATACCACATTTAAAAGTGGCTTTTGGAGGTTTTTTGTTTGCTTTTCAAAGCCCAGAGGAATTAGGAAGATGCAGGATTTCAATTATTTCTTTCAAATGTGATGATTTAAGCATGATTTTGCCCCGTAGCCATGACTGAATAGCTGCATGGGAAACCCTTGCTGGATGAGACACAGAGCAACCCGTGAGCATCAGCAGCATCGTGACCGTGGGGATGAGGGTGGCTCAGAGGACCCAGTATGTTGGGAGCATGGCATGGGAGGAGGAAACACTCTGAGCTGGTATGATGGGTCTCGAAAGGATTGTATGCCAGAAACCCTGCTGTGCTCGGAGCTGCGCTGGTAGAGCCGAAGAACCACCCTTCCTCCAACAGCACTGAGTTTTATAGAGAAACGTAAAGTGTGGGAGAAAGACAGACTCATCCCCAGATCACAGATGGTGAAGTCAAGACCAAGGGCATGCATGGGATGCAGCAGCCAGGAATTAAACCAGCTCTCCTACTCCCCAGCCCAGTGCCGCACCACAAAATTGTTGCTACAGGCTTGTAATCATATGATAAAACAGACCTGGGTGATCCAAAGCACCTATCAGTCATTGAGAGATGCAACAATAAAATAAAAATAAGCTAGAAACAATTTCTATCTGGCCTGTAAAAATAGGAGCCCCTGCACCTCCATTTCTCAGTGGAGGCTTCGCTGAGCAATTGCTGTGGTTATGCATCAGCTCACTGCAGAAAGGAAAGCTGATGTGAGCTCCCCCAGCGCACCAGGACCCAGCGATGGGGAGTGCAACCAGTTTGTGATCGTTTCCTGCTTGCAATAATTTCCCATCCTGTATCTCCAGCTTTTTGCATGGTTCTGCTCCATGAGAAACCACACAGAGCTGTTACGATGCCCCAAATCCCTCCCTGCCAGGGCTGGATGGACCTGCCTTCAGCCCTGAAAGGCAAGAGTGGCTTTGTACAGGTTTCCTGGGCCATTATTAAAGGATGAAGGTAAAAGGAGTGGTTTGCTAGAACGCTGGTTGCCTAAGGGCGGAAAAAGGTTTGAGCAAGGTGATGTGTGGAAGGACCTTCAGTCCCCACACTCAGGTTGCTCATCTGGCTCCCAGGGCCACCACATCTTCCGCAGGCAAGGATGATGTCTCTCCTGTTGTTCTTCTCACTGCTATCACTGTTGGGGCAAACGCACCCTAAAAAATGAATAAAATCTGTTTTCCTGGAGAGCGGCCAGCCTTGTGGCAGACATGGCACCGCTCAGCAGCCACAGCCCCACAGCCGCTGCCGGGGAAACCTGCAGGGTCAACTCAGCGCTGAGATATCACCCACAGCAACACCTTTTGCAAGAAATGAAAGAAAAGACAGTATAATCTCTTTGGAGGGCTGCCTAAACACATGCTGTGATTTACAGCACGCAGCCCAGGAGCACACAGGAACCGGTGCCCTGGTGTCACAGGAGCTGCTTCTCCTCCGCGTGTGCCACGGGATGGATCCTGAGAGGTGCTGGCCAAGGGCAATCCCATCACAAACAAGGCGTTCAGCTCTTGTTTGACCTTAACATAGAGGTAGCAAACACAAGATAAGGATGGCCATAGAGGGGTGGAAGATTGAGAAAGGAAGGATTCCTGTTAGATTTGTTTTGCTTTGTAAGAGAAGGGATCTGGCTCCCAGAGGTTCGAGAGGAGCTGGATAAACACACGTGGCAGATTTATCTAGTACTCCAGCTCCTAAGGGAGTATTTCAAGCAGATGTAAGTACCAACTGCTCTGCCTGGCGTGGCACCTGGGAAGGAAGGGGGTAGGAGAAAAAGACCCTTTTTCACAGCAAAGGTGGATGAACATGCAGGTGCAGACACCGCGTGAGCGGAGGAGGTGAGTGAGGTGTCTGCGAAGCCACCACGAACCCCAAGCAAAGCACCACAGAGCAAACATAACCCAGCGTGGTGCAGACCATGCTCACCGTCCAGGTGGTTGCGGGAAAGGTACTTGAGTCCTTCGTCCAGCAGGATAACGGGCAGGGAGATTTTCATTACAACCACCCACTGCGGCCAGCTCAGGGGGGTTACCTGGAAGATGAGCTGCAAGGCGGAAAGGATTGGACATGTCAATAGGGAAGGAGGCGGGATTTTTTTGTTTGTTTTAAAGGTCGGGTTGTTGTATGGCACAGGTTGAGAAATGGTCATCCCAGGTACAAGGAGAGAATGTTCAGACAGCCCAAAGAACAGGATTTCTTCAAGGTCTGTCATGATCCCAAGGTGGCTCTTGGCCAAGATCAGTCAAAAATGATGTCCTTCCTCTCTCCTGCAGATGAGGAAAGTGAGGCACAAGCTAGGACTGTACGTGCTCACAGGCACTTAGCAGGGGACAAAGGACAATGTAACCTCCTGGGCACAGCGACCTGCTACATCCTAAGCACCTTTAGGCATCAACCAAGCCATCACCAGCCTTGGACTGCAAAGGGAGGCAATGCCTCCAAAAGGAGCTGAGATATCCATGCCCCTTTGTGTTGCCTATAAGGAGAGCTTCTGACTTAAGTAAAGGCTCATTGGGGCAGGATGTCTCCCAGTCCCCATGTTGGTTCAAGTCACAGGACCTGGTCCTGAGGGCACATGCTGGGGACAACCGTCTCAGAAGCTTCCAGACCCAAAGATTGCGCCAGGGGATGTCCTCGCCCACAGGACGAGCCCCCTGGGCTGCGCGCAGAGGTGGCGTAGGGCACTCACAGGCATGGGCTTGACGTAGAGGATGAGGAAGTGCAGAGCCATGGACATGACGATGGCCCCCAGCAGCCAGATGTTGAGCCATGGTGGCATCCGCAACAGTGACTGGTTCTCAGAGACACTGCAAAAGTGAGGGGATGGCATTAGCCCCAATAACCTCCTGTTCCCCGCACCTGCCCGAGCTGGGGGTTCCCACCCCTCTCCAAGGCTGTACACTACAGCTCCTCTCTTCCAGACTGTTCAGCTTCAGGCTTTGCCACAATTTGGATCTGGACACCCATGCCAATGCAACCAGCCATGCATGGATTAGGACCGGTTGTTAACAGGGACAAACTGCTAACAGAGGCAGATCCAGTCCTTCCTCTACCGCCATCGACAGTGGCACACTGGCTTGGAGTTTATTTACAGTGAGCCCAGTGGTGCCCTGCAGGAATGCTCCAAATGGCTCTGCTGAGTCAAAGCAAGGCCCTCAGCCCACCAACGGATGCCCAAAGAGACCCTACACAAAATCTGTCATGCGTAGAGCATACAGAGCAATCCTGCGGCCACCCTACCTGTTCAGAGCGTTGCACATTTCGATTGTCACCAGCGCGGACAGAGCCATTGTGGTCGGGTATCGGGACTCAAAGATCTCACAGTCGATTCCTTCAAAGATGGGGTTGTCCTCGGTGCACCTCATGAAGTTCCTCTGTCGGCACAGGAAACCGCTGGTAAATACACGGCAGAGCAGTAGTGTAGGAAAGGCAGGAAAGAGGAGGAAGAGGTCGACTGGTTGGGGGGCACATGGTGAACCTTGATTATTAGGGGTGCTGTTAAATAGCCCACAGTTCAGAGCAACTGATAAAACTGTCTAAAGTGACCCAGCTTCTGCTGTGGTCGGGGCTTTGGGGTTATGGCTGGATAGTGGCTTAGAGATTTTCACATGCAGCTAATAAGGTGTTTGAGCACACACGCATCTCCATTAAAAATATATCTTCCATTGCACGTGACATTGGGGTCCAGTGGCAACCGCTTTCCCACCACCTTGTTCAGACCTACAGTAATGTAAAAATCAATCCCTTTCAATGTGGGATCAGGCACAGGAGCTACTTTGAGCTTCTTTGAATCAAGTTTTTCCAACCATGCTGGTTGCTGGCAGAAGCAAGGCTGGAAACACGAGCCTGAGGGAGAGAATTTGCTTTTATTTTAAATTATTGTCTTCTCCACCAGGAATTTGGGAACACTACAACAACCCCAGAAGAAAGGTAGAGGGAAGACCCCAACACCTGAATCCATGCCTGAATCCATGCCCTCACCCATCTGCTCAACACGTCGGCCCATTCCCTTCCCAACTCACCAGCTGATGGAAGGAGACCTGCGGTCCCTCGGCGTCGTACAAGAACCACCAGGTCGCTGCGCCCACCGTGGCCAGGCCCACATACACTGCGGCCGAGAGAGACAGCCTTACCCCCAGCAATTGGCAAGGAACCCCTTACCCCGTGGCACCCCACGCCCGTCCTTGTCCTCTGCCCACCGGCACCCGCGGGGGCTCACCTCCGATGGCCAGGTAGCGGAAGAAGAGCCAGCCGCTGATGAGGGGCTCCTTGGGGTTGCGGGGCTGCTTGTCCATAATGTCCAGGTCAGGGGGGTTGAAGCCCAGCGCGGTGGCCGGCAGCCCGTCTGTCACCAGGTTCACCCACAGCAGCTGCACGGGGATGAGGGCCTCGGGCAAGCCCAGGATGGCCGTCAGAAAGATGCTGCAGGGGAAAAAAACCAGAGATGCCAAATTAGATGAGCTCCAGGGGAGCCAGAGAAAGTGTCTGTGTTGTGCAAGGGGAGAGAGAGCAGGAACCTGGGATCCAACCACCCCAAACTGAATATTCACCCAAAGTCCTGCAGATGAACCCATAGCCCCTGAGTCAGGAGCCTGAAGTCCAGGACTGAATTTTGCAGCTAAAATTTATTCCTGTTGCTCTTAAAATTTGCTTTGCAGTCGAAACCCAACCATTGATGTCCCCACGGCCACATGGGTTCCCATTCCCAGCACAAACACCCCTGCTGAAATGCAAGGGCAAAGGATGCCCAAGTGATCCCAAGGCTGTGCCCACGTTGCTGAGGACAGCACTGATTTACTGGGAGGGATGGGCAGGGGACAGGGAGAGCTGCCCAGGACCTGATGCAAAGTGCATCGGTGTGACCTGGTGACAACAGCCTGTCCACATATATCCACACCCGTCTTAGACGCTGGCATGGGCTTAAACAGGCAAAGCATTAACAAAACAGCTCCTGGGGGGCGGCGTGTTTATAAAACCACAAAAGAAAAATCCCCCTATCCCTGGGGGACAACACAGAGCTGCTCGGTTTGGTACCCAGGGTTACAATTTTGGGTACCACATGCTGCCAGGGGCAGGGGACACGAACAGGTCACCTGCCCCAGGGGACACATCCCCACCACTGGTCCCCCCAACGTGGTGCCCGATGCAGAGGGCTCTCACCAAACGACCTCCCCAACGTTGGAGGAGATGAGGTAGCGGATGAACTGCTTCATGTTGTTGTAAATGGCCCTGCCCTCCTCGACAGCCGACACGATGGTGGAGAAGTTGTCGTCAGAGAGTACCATCTCGGCGGCTGACTTGGCGACAGCCGTGCCTGATCCCATGGCGATGCCGATCTCGGCTTTCTTCAGGGCTGGGGCATCGTTGACACCATCGCCCGTCTGCATGAAGCCGTGGTTAACGAGGTGCAAGGGGTTGGGCCAGTTGGAAAGGAAGGGACCGAGGGGTTGTGAGGCATCCCGGGGGGACTCACCATGGCGGTGATCTCATGGAAGGACTGGAGGTACTCAACGATGCGGGACTTGTGCGCTGGCTCCACACGCGCAAAGCATCGGGCATCACGGCAGGCCTGCCGCTGCGCCTCGGGGGGCAGCTCGTCAAACTCCCGGCCCGTGTAGGCTTTGCCAGCCACATCCTCGCTTTCTGAGAAGATGCCAATCCTGCGGCAGATGGCCACCGCTGTGCCCTTGTTGTCGCCGGTGATCATGATGACGCGGATGCCGGCCTTGCGGCACATCTCGATGGAGGAGGTGACCTCCTTACGGGGAGGATCCAGCATCCCCACGCAGCCCACGAAGGTCAGGTTGTTCTGGTGGGGACAGCCCCAGACCCACATTAACCCCCAGGGACGCAGCCGTTTCCCTCCCTGCTGTGAAACCACCTCGGGCACAGGGATTTTCCCTGGGAGAAAACTTTCAGGAGGTTTCCTACCAAGAGCCCCATGGATGCACCCTACAGCCCCACTGCAATGGGATGTTCCAATCCCCTCTGCTGCTCCTCACACCTTTCCACTTTGCTTCCCTCCTCCCTGTCCCTCTTGGTGGTCCCTGGACCCCTCTCGGTGGTCACCCCATGGGGATGAATGCCTGGTGGGACAGGGCTGTTGGCCTCAGGACCGGTCCTGCTGCATGCAGCTCTGCACCAGGGTCTGCAGAGGAGGAGCTGAGCCATTGCACTGCCTGGTGGCCGCAGAGAAACCAGGGGGAAAAGACTGCTGAGGCAGCTGCAAGTGGGTGGAAAAACTTTGAGAATAAGGAAAAAAGCTCCTGGAGAAAGCTCCCGGTGCCATACCTCATAGTGAACGAAGGCAGCGGAGTCATGCAGTTGCATGGTCTCCCTGCGGACAGGCGCATCGTGGGTGGCCAGGGCCAGGCAGCGCAGCGTGTCGATGCCCATGCCCCAGTCCCGGATCCTGCCCAGGATCTTCTCCCGCACCGGGGCTGTCAACGGGACCCTGGCAGTGCCCACGCGGACGTGGGTGCAGCGCTCGATCACACTTTCCGGGGCGCCCTGGGGAGGAGTGGAGGGCTTAGGAGCAGGAATGAACCTGGAGGATGAGCATCTCTTGCCAGCACCGAAGGAAGTGCCGTAGGGAGGGAAGGCACCAAGTTTGGGCAAAGGAGGAGGAAGTCTCCCGAAAACTGCAGCACGCACATCCCGGCACAGCAGCTCAGCGCGCTAGATGGCAGCCTCCGACTGAGCACACGGGGACCGCAGCCGGGAACGACGAACCCGCGTTAGGTCACCAGATGGCAGGATCTGCTCTGCGGGGGATCTGTCTGACTCCTGCTAAACCTACATGCCTGCCCAGGATACTCCCACCCTGCGGATCCCCTCTCAGACCTGGAGGGGATTAGGGCCATTAACTAGTCTCTGCTGAAAAAATGCACTGCCTGCAGGATGCTCAGCAGACACTTGTGATGCCTTTGTGATTCAGGCAAACGTGTCCTTTAGCATCACAGCATCTCACCCTGTCCCTTCTGACCTTACAAAGGACCCCCAACATTGCTTTTTAATATAAAACTTGCAATCCTTCTATTGCCCCCCTTAAAAAAGCTTGCCCAGGGCCAGCAGGACCACAGATGCAGTGGCTCTGGAGCATCCCAACCTGACCTGGAGGACAGAGTTCACCCACCCAGATGATCGCCAGTGGGAACAACAATATACAAATCTTCTGAGTCAGCGGGGGGAAATTCCTGCCGCATCCCTTCTCTTGGGAAGAAAATGCCCTTCAAAACACTATTTTGTTTCTGGTTACAGTGGAAAGCTGGACATCACCCTTTGGGCATTACTGGCATCTGGAGGGTCCAAGCCTTTAATAAAAGCAAGTGCCCAAGTTCTGCAGAGGGGCAGTTCTCCCCCGGCACCAGCACACTCAGCACTCTTTCCTCCCTCTAAATCATTTTACCTCTTTTTTTTCCTATCAATACTGCAAACACTCACCTCTTCCCTGACCACACCAGTCTACCTGCTGGCTCCTGGACAGCTAAGGGAGGAGACAAACTGCAAAGCATCACTGCCCACTGCAGTAAGGGGCAAATCCTGCTGGAGTGTGCATGGGGAAGGAGGATCCTGCAGGGTGCTGAGGACCTTCCCCCCTACCTTGACGAACATCTTGCTGCCAGCGGAGTTGTGGCTGGGGCTGGTGGGCGTGCAGTACACCGACATGGACTTGCGGTCGCGGGAGAACTCCAGGGTGCACTCCTTCCTCATCAGCTGCTTGATCACCTGCGGGGACAGCATGGGGCTGAGCCGGGACATGCCAGGGACGCAGCAGCCGGTGCTGTCTGCCTTGGCTAACAACCCTGCCGAGCCAGCACAGCACCCGTGATGGGGGGAGAAAGGCAACCACGGGAGCCAGGAGGGATGGGACAGTGCAAAAAGCAGAAGGAGCTTTCCCTGTGCAATTTTGGGTGAGAATTTTAACCCCTCTGACTACACCATTGCTGCCCAGCCCACAGCACGTGCCAGTGTGTGCCAGACCTTTATTTTACTGACCCCGCATGGGATGCCGAACAGCTGCTGTAGCCTAAGATAAAATTCCACTTGCCAGAGAGGTGGGGGAGACTTTCCCCGGCATCGGGCTCCAGCTGCACTACAGGAAAGGGAATTGCATCCCACTCATTACAGCTGAGGGGTTTGCCCTCATCCTGCACCCACAGGGGTCAGTGGGAGTGAGAGCACCAACATCACCTGAGGCTGGATTGGTTCCCATTAAATTAACCAGCTCCACAGCTGAGACTAATTAGGCTCATTTCAGGACATGCTAATTACCCTGAAGACTACCAGCTAAGCAGTAACAATGATTCACTCAAATCGTACCTGCAGGTTTGCAGGGTGAGGACAGAGCAGGGGCTACCCCAGCGCATAGACTCAGGGGCACAGGCAGTGCCCACAGACAGGCTCCAGCACCCCAAAACCCCACCCCAAACCAGGCTCTACTATTGCTACTGGTTAATTAAGGAGCTAAACACCCAGCAAGATAGCAGCTGGTCCTCCTCAGACCAATCCCCCTCTCGTGCATCCACATCAGCATCACGGCAGCTGAGTCCAGCTCCTGGGAGGACACGTCTTGTCCCCGAAAAGCCATTTAATGAGCAGGGCATCTGGGGCCCATCCAAAGTATTTTCCGGAGAGAGCAGCAGGGACGTTGATGCCAACCTTGCTCTGCATGGCTCAACTGCTTGTAAGATTATTATTTTCTGTTGCCACGAGGGTGTTGCTTGTGATGGGGACACAAGCAGCTTTTTGCACAGGACTTTTCCAGCAACTAAAATCTAAATAAAACAGTGAAGGGGGCAAAGGAAAAAGAGAACTCCTTTTGGGATAAAACCTTGCAAGTTGCGAGTTAAAAGGAAGCTCCTACTGCAACAAAGCTGCGAGCGGGAGCTGGGGAGGTGGAGAGATGTGCAAAGGGGATTTGCCCACACAAAATGCAGGCACTGTGTGTGCGTATACCAGGCAAACACCAAGGGGCTTTTGAAGGCCAAACCCAGCACAGGGTACGAGTGCAGTGACTACACATAGGTGGGAAGTTTTGTGCCTACAAAAGCAGTGCTGTCCCCGCTGGGCATTGCACACTCAGCGCAACAGCAAGGACACCCGGGAGCAGCCAGCTGCTGTGGAAACCCTGAAATCCCACTGGAGATTTCGAAGCACAGAGCCACTGGGAGCAAAATCAAGAAGCAGTGAAGAAACGCTGCCAGGAAACTCGAAAGAAGGGGTTTTTTTGTCCCTGCCCAAACACAAGAGTAAGGAGAGAAGCACCAGTGACCAAACCCAGCCTGGCATCTGAGTGCAAGGGCAGTGATGGGCATGCGTAACGAAGCAGCTGCTGGACTGATGTACAGCTGGGAAATTCTATCTCCCTTATCAGAAAGGAGCCAGGCGATTTATTATGACCTGCTCGGACCTATCTGGGGAAGAAATGCCAGAAGAGAAAGCCCTTCCTTGGAGCAAGCAAAGACATTATAAGATCTAACAGCATGATACCAAAGCCGAGTAAATCCAGACATGAAATAAAGTGTATTTTCACCAGGAGGACAGGGAGACACTGGAGAGCTGGAGTAGGGGAATAGCCACCATGGGATATTTTCACATGAAAAATAGATGTTTCCAAAGAGCAAGCCTCGTTCAGGCGGGCATGGCTCTGGGGAACAGGGTTTGGTTCACGCTATGGAGGATGGCTGCTCAGTGCAAACCGGGCACCTAAAGATTTGCTGTGGAGCTACAAAACTCCAAACCTCCTCATCTACAGCCAGAGCTCTGGCCATCACTGAGGGGGTCTCTCCCGGCTGAGTTTGAGCCTCAGGGATCACCCACTCCGAAGCTCCATGTGGACCCAGGTTAGTCCCCATGGCCCCGGCATCAGCCCCCCCAGGGCCATTGCACTATCTGCTCCAAAGCCAGCTCAGTCCCCTGTGAGCCAGGAAATTGCATCCTTGTGGCAGATCAGTCCCTTAGATCACTACAAGTGGTTATTGCTCAAATAACAGTTGTTCCAAAGCCCTCCTCTCCCTCCCATCTAGCAGCACCAGAGCTCACAGGGGCTTCCCTGCCACTCACCGAATTGCAGGCATTCGCTCGTTCCACCTTGGAGAGTTTACTGGTGTCAGTGTTGAAGACGTTCATCTTCTCCACCAGGCATGTCAGGGCTGTTTCAGTGGCTTCCCCCACCTTCTCGTAGACTTTTTTGGACTAGAGGGCAATAAAAAAAATAGGAGCTTAAGCTTTAGAGCACTTCCCCTACCTGCTGCTCTGACCAAAGATGCTGCCACCCGCCGCACCATCCCGGGGCTCCCAGAGCATTGACCTGGGATGGGCTGAAGCCAGGGCAGGGGATCCCAAGGGACAAACCTCCGCTGCAAAGGAGCCTGCAGCGAAGGGAAGAGCATCGCCAGTGCCCCCCCACCGCCGCAGCCCCGGTGCCCCCCGCACCTCGTTGTAGTCCAGCGATGAGTCATTGCAGAGGGCGCAGATGGTGGCCAGCTCCACCAGCCCGTCGTACTGCCCGCACTGCACCGGCTGCTCATCCTTCAGGCTGCAGGGAGAAAACAACCCCCAAAGCCTTACACTTCCCCAGGTTACACGTTCAAATAATACTTAGCTTCTCCTATATACCCCTTGTAAAATTTTCTGAAAAGAGGGAGAAAGAGCCCAGTTAAAGCCCCAGGCTTGGCCATAAACACCTGGGTTCACATTTTGTGCTTTACCAAATGCGGCAGGACTAGTTGCAAATAAAATATCCCAGGAGGTAAATAAACTCTGGAAGTGCCCCAGAATGACGGGGGCTGCAGAGGAGGTCAAAAGAGCATTGGACCTGAAAGCAGGGGCTGTCAAAAGGCTCATGATGAAGATGATGGATGAGAAAAGGGGCAAAGAAATTCAAGTTAATGTTCACTCTGCCAGGGGTTTCCAGTTGCTGGGGATCCAGAGGAGCTGTAGGACCGGCAGCAAGTCCCTTCTCCTTCCCGTGATGCTGCTTCGCACTCTGGCGAGCCGGAGGGCACCCAAGGGAGCATTTAAAAGCAGCAGACAAATTTAACAACTGCATTGCTGTGGCTGTTTCCAAGCAAGTGGCAAACTGCAGCCCTTGCTTCCTAAATAGCAGCTCTTTGCTATGTAAAGGAGCACAAACGTCACTGGAAAGGAGCAGCCGTGAACACACCAGTCAAGCCGGACGCTGCTTTGTGCCCGCTGCCCAGCGGCAGAAATGGCAGCGGTGGTTTTCAGGGGAAATAAAAAATTATCCCAACTCCAGGAGAGGTAACTGCAGGTTAGAGCTGTATAAACCCAGCCGGTCATCTGCTTGCTGGAAAAATAATTTGTCAGGCATTTATTAGGATCAGTTTATTCCACTGCTGGTTCCCAATGGAAAGAACATTTTGGAGCCCTTGTTAGAGCTCAGGAGCGGAAAACAGGGAGCGGCCAAGAAAATCTGAAAAATCTGTTTGCTGAGGGACAAGAAGCCGCACTGGGCTGAGCGCAGGCAGGGGAGAGCTGCTGCCTCCTGCCCGGAGGATGCTGCCTGGCCCCGGCTTGCAGGCAGGGGAAAGGCAGTGGATGAAGGAGGGAGCCTGCAGACTCTCTGGGCTGGCTTTTGATGTTTGGGAAGGTGGAAATACCAGGGATGGCTTTTGCAGCCTGTGATCCCCTGGATATTGCTGGGAAGGCATGGGGGGATACGTCCCCATCGTCAGCTATGCCTGCACAGAGCCAGGCGAGATTCGTGTGCCAGGAAAGGCATCAGCAAAGGTGCTGCTGGATGGGTGCTGTGTGGGGACGCGAGCAAACCCAAGGCCAAGCACATAATATCCCACACACCAAGACCAGGCTAAAGCAAAGCCGCCGAGTCCTCCAAGTGTTTCAGTCCCACCAGCCTCAGGGGAATGGCAGGGTTTCTCTCCGTGACACCGAAGCGAGCCCTCGCATCCCCCTTGATGCGCAGGGCAAGCACGGGGCTGAAACAAAACTCAAAAGCAACATGAATTGCTGTAGACCAATGCAGAGCCTCACCACAGGCAGTCCCCGGAGGAGAGGGGACACCACAGCTTCAGAGGTTAGCAAACACAAATTCGGCTCCCCAGTCCTCCTCATTTAATTGAAACACACTGACTGATATCAGCTTATGACCTGGCTCACTTTTTAATGGAGATTCCTAGCCAAGGATCAAATTGGCTCTATAAATATTCATGAAATTAAGTCTGAGGCTGGGATGAATTATAGTCGCTCGACAGATGAGCAGAAGGGACCGTGGTGAAGAATGTGTCCGGGATCACACAGCAAAGCGAAGGGGAGCGGAGAGTGCTCCAACCACCGGCTAAGCTTCTCGTCTTCCTCCTTCCCAGACTTTCCCCACGCTGGGGAGCATCACCTCCCTTCAAAGGAGGGGGAATAAACAAACACAATGGCAGAAAACCCCATTTGTGTAATAACGTACCAGGGAAAAGCCCCTGGCTTCCACTCTCTGCCCTCAGCTGCAGCTCAGCAAAGCCCACGTCTCCCCTGAAACGCGTCCTGACATCAGTAGGATCGCGCCCCAGGCACAGCAGCCATCTCTGCCGTCCCTGCCGAGGACGCGGGGCTCGGGGACCGCTTTCCTGCCGGGGTTTGCAGTCGTTTGCAAGTCCCTCCGCACATCACCAGTGGCGCGGCTCCCGGACAAGCTGCTGGCCCCAGGTCCTGCTTGGGGCAGAGGCAACGGTTGCCAGCCAACACCAAAAATGCACAGGCTTCAGAAATTTGGAGAATGAGCACATACTGTGAAAAGCCTCATCCATCACTATTCCCACACTTGCCATCTTCGGTTCAAAATGGGCTCATTTTGTCGGGATTGCTAACGAAGGGAGAGCCGAGCGCGCGGCAGCCCCTTTGCTGAGCAGTGGGAGCGCGGCAGGCAGAGCCGGGGTGCGCGCCCCCCACATCGTGTCAGGCAGGAGCTGGTGACGACGGACAGCGAAACAATTGCCCTGGCTCCCACCAAAAGCGAAGGGCAGCCACCTGACGCTTGCAAGCCCAGCATCGCCAAAAACCAGCGCCCAGCGTGTTACCTCCACAGGCAGGGTTGAGCGTGGCTGCAAACCGCCACAGAAAACCTCCCTTTCTCCCGAGCTCACGGGGTGAGCCTGGGGTCCCCCAGCCGTGGCCACAAGCTCAACCCTCCCACCTCCCCCCAGCCGTGCTGCCAGCCCAGGGCCACCCCGTGTCACCCACAAAGCAAAGGGGGCCCGCACTCACATCTGTCCCTCGGGGGCGTAGGTGGAGCCGGTGATGCTGAACTCATGCAGGCTGCACTGGGCGCCCTCCACCCTCTCCATAATGAACATCTGCAAGGGGGAAAGATGGAGACAGAGCATTAGGCAGTGACTTTTTAGTACAACACACATGCCCAGCCTGGAGACCCTCCAGCCGGTACCATCCCGGCGATGGCCCCACCGGTACTGGGCTCAGCCCTCTCCCTGGTCATCTACCGCTCCTGGCCATCACCAAATCCTTCCAGCTCTCCCCTGCCTTTTTCATGTTAGCCATCTCCAGCTCTTTTTTTCCATCGGAGAGGAGCGATGCTGAGCCATTTCCTAAGAAGGTGCCTGTGTTTTTCTTGGAGCAGAGGAGCCAGGTCCAGGTTTCCACTCCTGCCCCGGCTGCCCTGGAAAGCCTCTGCAGGGCAGGATCTGACCAGCCAGGAGCTGCTGGAAGGGGCTGCCCCTGCTGCCCTTTTCCAGCCAGCTCTCAGCCACCCCCTCGCCTTGTGCGTTACTGGGATCACAGCTCGGCTCCGGGCACTGGCAGCGTGGCAGCTCAGTAATAAAGCCCCGGGGAGCCATAAAAGTCCCACACACTCTATTTTTAGTGATTTTTGCCTTTCAAACTCCTTCCAGTTTCTCTCTTGCTGCTATAGTGAGAGCAACAAAACCAAAAAAAATGAAAATACAGTAAAAATCCCCCTTCTCCCTAAGCTCTCCCAATCCCCCCTTGCACAGCCCACCCTTCGGGCCGTCTCCAGCGGCAGCAAGAGCAGTGCCCAACCCCAGCCAGGACGACAGTTTGGTGACACTTGTTTCTGCTTAATCATTATTTATGACCTGTGCTGAAGCCAAAAAGAAACATAACAAATAAGTAAATAAATAAATAAAATTGGTTTGATGAATGCGTTTCCCTGGCCACAAGTGCCTGTGGGGAGCAGCCTGGAGGGAGGATGGCTGCGGGGAAGCGATGCCCTCGGCTCTACAGACCTGCTTGATGGCTCCAGAAAGTGGGTGCAGGGGCATCTGTCCCTCTCCACCCTGTCTCAAATCATTTATTTTCCCTATTTATTTTCCTCTGTTCATTTGAGATGTTCCCCAGGAGAAATCGGGAAGCATCACTCAGCACCAGAGATGCAATGGCTCTGGGTACCATCCACTCTGGGTACCATCTCCCCTCTGCACTTCTTCCAGCAACATACAGAGATTAGTTTACTATTATTAATTATTGTTAGTAATACAAGGACACGTCACCAGTGCAGCCACGTTGGCTGGTGGGTGTGAGACCTCTCCATGCAGCCTGGTATCCCCAGGTGCAAGCTTAGGGCCAAGCCAAGGAAAAAAGGTCAAGCTCGGGGAAGCACGTTTATGGCAGGTTTAGCACCAGGACACCTCGGCGGATTTTCTCACCTCCATATTTTACAGGTTTGAGCAAATCAAAGCAGGAGGTTTAAAGCGTATGTCTCCTATGTAAATACTTCTGAGCCCAAAGCAACGTCCCCATGGCTTCACAGCTATTTGCGGATACCCCGTTTGCTGGGCTATTGCCCTCAGCTCCTTTCCCAGAGCCCAACCTTGAGGCCCCTCAGCATCCCTGAAGGGTTTCTAAGAAAATCACAAGCCAAGGGGTTGCAGAAGAGACTCAGGACATCCCAGGCCCTCCGCTGAGGCACTGAGCTCCTCTGGCAGGAGCTGCAAACACTAATGCACTAAGGACCTCAATAAAGAGAGCCAAAACACATCACGTCTCCTTCAGCGACTGAATTGCCCCAAGATGATGGACTCCAGGAACGGAGGTCAAGTGTGGCTGAAATTTCCCAAAGCAGAGGCTTCTGCAACACCAAAAGGGACCTTCGAAGGGTGAGCATCCTTCTTCTCTTTTTCAGATGTCCAACGCCATTGGCCTTCCAGAGAGCCGAAATCTCCCGGTCTCTTCAGAAAATGGACTCCGGCACTCAGAAATGCCGACCGGACTCTTACTTATTAAAAAATCTGAAAGCATCCACCCTAGCCACCGGTGGTGTTGCCTGATAGGGGCCTGTTTGTTTTCAAACGCTCACGGCTACAAAACAATTACTACTTTCACAATAGCAACTTTCTTATTAGAAAAGGAAAAGGAAAAAAAAAATTATTCCAGACCCTTTATTTTTCCATGCCTATTTAAAAAGGTGCTGGGTAACCCACAGCAACCAGAGGTTATATCAAATTTCCTGCCTGCTCCCGGCTTGCGTGACTGGCAGAGCGAGGGGGCGGCCGGGGGATTGCAAAGGTGTTTGCAGGTTTTTGGCGCGATGTTTCGGCAGATTGCCAGGCTGAAAAGGGGGCAGGTTTGCAGGCAGTGGAAACAGTCTGGAGGAAATAGCTGTGTCTTAATCCGTAAAGAGGATAAGTAAGGTTTCCATCCCAAAAATAATAAAAATAATAACAGAAGCAATAGAAGGAGGTGGCAAAGCTGCGCACCGCAGCTTGGCGGGGTGGTTTGGAGAATCTGCCAAAGAGAGATGCTCACAGAGGGGCTGCCTGACCCCCTGCATGGCCGTGGTGAGCACCAGCTCCAGCATCCAGCAAGGGGAACTCACCCAGCACCCCCCAGGGCTTTCCCCCGCTCACCCCCCTCCCCTTAACCCTTTTAAATCATGCCGGCAATTTGGGGTTTTAATGCAACAGAGGGAGGGAAAGGAAAACGTTACTACATGCTTATGAAGAGTGCACCCTGCTCCTCCTGCCCCGCGGATCTCGCCTGGCCCCAGCGCCGTATCACACAGCTGAACGCTGCCGACGTATTTTTAGAAAGCAAAGGGCACTCATGGATGCGCCGTCCCCGGAGCAGCACAGGGCATCTGGCTGCAGGCTTGCAGGCAAGAGAGGTGCGAAGGATACATCTCCACATTTCTGTACTTTCTGTAATATCTTTAAAAAACTACTCATCAAAAGGCAGACAAGATAGGATTGCTGTCTGGAATAGTAAGAGACTGTAATCATCAGTCATTTACCCATCAATCAGCTCACGGATCAGCATCATTTTCCTCCTGTGCTGGAAGCAGCCCTGGCCGACAGGCACCCACCAGCAGCTGCCACAGCCGGCGGCTCGGCCACAGCCCCTGGGAAACCCCCAGCAAGGTCTCCCATTACTCAGTGACTGGTTTAGATAGACAAAACTGCCAAATCAAGGCACAGTGTCCTGGAGATTAAAAAGCAAATAGCGCCCGCACAGCTCCTGGGCGGCTGCACCGGGGATGGGAGTTCGCATGTCCAGGCTCTGCTCGTTCCCCAAAAACACCAGCCATCTCGGAGGCAGCCAAACGTCACCGGCCACCTCCCTCTCCTGGACATGGGGTGCCAGCATCTCCCCACTCTAGCCCTGTCCTGCTCTGCCCCATGCAGCAGCAGCCCTGAGCCCGCACAGCCACACTCACACCTCTGCTTTGGGTCCTGACTTTCAAATGCCACCCTCGTGCTCCTGGAAAATTAACTTTTAGGAGACTGACTTAAAAGCTCAAGAGCAGAGCTGCAATGCCTCTCTGCTCCCTTCTGCCCCTGCCAGACTCCCATCACTCCCATCTGCACGGTTATTTAATGGTTGGGAGAAGGCTGTCCCTGGTTGCTCCACACCGTGGACTGGGTGAGATAGTGGTCTTGGAGACCCTCAGTTGACCATAAGGTGAGTGACATGAATACAGGTTTAATCTGATTTACCAAGTGGGTTTGTGGCTTTACTGCATTACTGCAAAGCTGTAACCTCTGGTGGACTCAAGGCCAGAGCAAAAGCACCAGTCTTGGCCACCCCAGATGGACGAGGCCACTGGCACAAAGCCCTTCAGTGGGCGCTTGACACCCAGGATCATTTGGGGGGCATCGCTTCGCCTGTGCTGACCATATGGCATCTGTATGCATCCTGCTGAGCTGGCTCAGCCAGCACCCTGGCCATGAGTCCTGGGCACCGAGGGGGATGCAGAGCCGGTGGCGCAGCCCTTAAAAAAACAGACTCAAAGCCTTTCAAGAGTCACTTTAGAGCTCTATAGACCTGATGCCGGCAGCGAGACGTAAAGGGCAAGCACCGCTCGGCAGCATACCCTGTGGCCAAGCAGCTGCACTCACCCAAATTAAATGTATGCATTAATTAAATGGCACTCAATTAATACATTTTTCCAGGTTATCGATAGGCTTTCATGGCTTTTGCACCTCCGTAGCTGAGCTGGCTGCTCGGTGCAGGAGCACGTCCAGGACACGCCAACGGCCGCCCAGCACAAATATTTACCCACCCGCCGCTCGGCAGAGGTGTCAGCAGCCTCTGTACTGCCTGCGTCAATGCGGGAATCCCTGTCTGTTAAACATTAACAGCTGTGTCTGTGTGTCCTGAGGCCAGCTGGGCTCTCGGTATCACGCCCTGGGAGTCAGGATTCAGCCAAGTGAATAACATAGATATCAGAAGGGGGTTGCGGGGAGACAGGGTGGAGGAACCATGGAATTTTGAATTGAATTCCCCCCCCCCCCCCCCCCAAAAAAAAAAGTGCTGCTTTGAAAACTTTAACTTGGCCCAAGTTAGGGCTGATTGAAGCTAAAAACCTTATGGGGGCTGCTGCCCGACTCTGTCCTCCTCCTGCCCTCTCCCTGTCCCAGCATCGCTAATCATGCCTCTCCCAACTGCACCATACCGCGGGAGACGGTGGCACTTCTGCCCTAGTTCAAGGAGTAGATCCTCCAGTAGGAAGTGGTTTGGGGAAGGCATGATCATGTCCTACCTCTCCTTCTGCAGTCTGAAGAGCTAAAGAGACCCCAGACGCCAGGGTTACCCTTTACTCACTTCCCTGCATCCCTGGGACAGAAAATCAGCGGTGTCCCGTGGTTTGGCCGGCGGCAGCACGCACCACTCTGAGCTCCACACTGCTGCAGCCCACCAGAGTGGATGTGCTTTGGCCACTTTGTCCCAACAGCCCGAAAATGAAAACTCAAAAATTGAGGAGGTAGGAACAAATTAGCCATTGTCCTGGCATGAAAATCAGCCCATAAAAATAACCCCTGGTATTAATATGAAAGCAGTGCGAGTATGTGCCTGGAAATGCCCGGCTGATAAGCACGAGGCATTGCCCCATCCCAGCAGAGCCGCGTTTCTGGCACCCTCCCGCACCATCACCATGGGCTCAGTACCAGACGCTGGAGGGACAGCAAATGCAACACGCGCCAGCCACGTCCCCACACCCCCGGGGCAGGACCTGCTGGTGTCCCCTGGGCTGCTTTTTGGCAAGGGCTGGTGAGAACCTTTTCTTCATGCGAGATGTGGGCAGCTTGTTCACTGCCTTGTTCCAGCGGTGTCTCGTTTTAAATCATTTACAGGGCAGAAATATCAGACATTTCCAGTCATCTGTAGTTTGTGCTGAGCAAACCAGTGGCCAAAGCCCGTGGCCAGCTTGCAGCATGGTCATGGCTTCCCACCACGCTACCCGAGTGTCAGAGAGGAGGGACAGTGGCCAGGTCCATTTTTCCCCACAGCAACACATTTTCCAAGGTTCTCCTATAAAACTGATGCGCCAAGGCCATGAAAAAGAGCTTTCCTGAGACTTGAGGATTAATGGGGAAACTGAGAAGTACTCAGATGGTCCAGGCGTTCCTAACAAGTCACCTCCCCATATGGTCAGGCACGCGGGACCAAAGCTCTTTGGCAGACCAGGAGCCTTCGACCTCTTCGCCAAACCACCCCAGGGCTCCCTCTGTCAGAAGTAGCACTCCAGGGCCTGGTTTAGGAGTCATGGTGGTGTTAGTTGATGGTTGGACTTGATGATCTTAGAGGTCTCTTCCAACCTTAATGGTTCTATGATTCTATGAAGGGCTTTTCGGTCCGACCCCAGCTGCACACAACTGCGGATGGCAGACCTTCTGCCAGGCAAGGACCAGTAACCAAACCACTGTTTCACCAGGTCACGGGCATCTTCTCTTAACCCCTGGATATCTGCATGAGTTCGTCATGGCCAGCTGGACCTACACGTTGCACTGGACCTCCAAGTTTTGGCCTCACAGGTCTAGGCTTTGTAATTTTGCATGGTCCAGGATTTCTCACTGGTTTGGTTAAAAACAGAGGGAAAATGGGCAAAACAGCAGAGGAGGCTGACTGCACTGGCTTCTCCAGGAGCTCGCTCTCAATGCCACATCCCAGCAGGAAGAAATGCTCTCTGGAGAGGGAGCCCTGAAATAGGTCTGCAACATGGCACCCCCAACTGATGTCCTCATAAAAGTGAGTTTTCTAATTACAACCATGCCAAGAGAAGCCATGAACTTTATCGACCCTGGTCAGGCAGAGAGGAAGCTCAGGCCTTCCTATAAACCATCTTCCATGCTCACCTTCAAATTCCTGACGTGAACCAAGTCTGGTGAGGACAGCAAAGCCCATCACCCCAGGATGGGGATGGAGCGATGCAGAGTGCTCGGGGGCTTACGGAGTGACCCCCTTGCACCCTGAAACCCAAAACACTCCCGGCACTCACCCGGCAGACAGACATCTGGTTGGTGGTGAGGGTGCCGGTCTTGTCGGAGCAGATGACGGAGGTGCAGCCCAGGGTCTCCACTGAGGGCAGGCTCCGGACGATGGCATTCTTCTTGGCCATGCGGCGTGTACCCAGTGCCAGGCAGGTGGTGATGACGGCTGGGAGGCCCTCGGGAATGGCGGCCACTGCCAGCGCCACCGAAATCTTGAAATAGTAGATGGCCCCCCGAAACCAGGAGCCACCGTGGACAGGGTCGCTGAAGTGGCTGACATTGATGACCCAGACGGCAATGCACACCAGGAAGATCACTTTGGAGAGCTGCTGGCTGAACTCGTCCAGCTTCTGCTGCAAGGGGGTCTTCTCGGGCTCGGTCTCCACCATCTGGTTTCGGATCTTCCCGATCTCGGTGTACACCCCTGTTGCAATGACGACCCCTACGGCCTTCCCAGCTGCGATGTTGGTGCCCTGGGAGGGAAGAAAGGGGCCAGAGTGGATATATGAGCATGAAACCTCTCAGCCTGAGCAGGGAAATGGGTCGCTTGTTATGAAAGGAAAACATGAGATTTTCGTTAAGGGGAAAACAAGACATCCTGGGATTTTGTATAAATACACCCTAAAGCAGCAGGAGACCCCTCCTGAGAGCTCCCTCACCCCTCAAGGACTTGGCTTCTGCCCGAGAGGAGCATGAGCAAGGCGGAAACCCAAACTTGCAATAGCTCCAGGCTCAACCACAAACCTTCTCCCTGCCCGTACTGCATCCTACTTGATGGAAAACCCGCTGAGATCGCCCAAGGCATTTAAGGGCATCATGTGCCACAGCCCAAATGAAATCCATGGAAGCAGGTTCTCATTTTTATGGATTTGGGGCTCTTTTTATGGATTTGGGTCTTTCTCATGCATGCATTCACTGCTCCCTGCTCCTGTATCCATCAGCCTCTTCACTTAGTGGCTCTTTGCAAAACCACAGGAGAGGTGGGGACAGGTATAAGGGACTTACGGAGAAAAGCATGTTCTTCTTGTCCTGGTTGACAGCCCTGGGGTCAGGGATGGGGTCAGCATGTTTGATCACCGACACAGACTCCCCTGCCGAGACAAGAGGGGGGAGATGAACCACCCGCGTTTCCTCTCCAGCCTCCGCTCAACGCTGTTATAAGCCTGCATCACAACCCCCGCGGCTTTTTAAAGCAGCACTTTGCCACCAAACCGCCAAAACATCCATCATGGGGACATCAGAGCTGGGCCAAGGTGCTCTGAAGATGAGGGCTGCAGAAAAATGACCTGTGCGGATCGCTAGTGGCTGCGAGCTCCCGTACAGCCCAACGGGATGGGGCCAAATCCCCCTGCCAGGGAGCCTGCTGGCTTGCAGCGCAGGTTTGCACGATCAGATGGGGTTCACAGGGCAGCACAAGAGGAAAGGTGCCCAAAGCCCTTCTGCTGAAGGTTTATAACTGAAAGCCCTTTTTGTCAGCGGATCATTCACCAGCCTTCCCTGACAGCAGAGAGAGAGAATTTTTGAAATATCATAGATTATCAGCTTTAAGGGCTTTTCCAATGCTTAAAAAAACAAAAAAAAGCTCCAAATATTGTCACCCCTCCCTGAAGTTGCGAGGCCTCGCACACCAGTGGTCATCGTGCGAAAGCTGCACGGGGGGAGCATGGGCAGGGACTGAGCGCCCCTCGTGAAACCCCACGTGTCGCACAGGAAAGCCCCATGCTTTGTGTTTTGCAGTAGGGATGCCCAAGCACCAGGCACACCTCACCTATGCCATGACTTTTAGATGATCCCAGGACCTCCCCAGGTCCTCAGTCTCATTCTCCCACCTGTTTCCCACCCCGGCAAAGCACTTAGCCCAGTATCAGCCCTGAAATTTGGCTTGGGGCAGATGGCAGAGGGAAAGCTCTGCCTTCAGCAGCTGCCTCCACCCCACCACGCCTGCACGCACCTGTGAGGATGGACTGGTCGACCCGCAGGGTGGTAGACCGGATTTCAATGATTCGGATGTCCGCCGGCACCTTGTCACCAACTACAAGGACAAGAGCAGAGCAGCTCCGTCAGGCAGGACAGGCAGCACCCGCTGCCCTGGGAAAGGGGGACGGCAAACCCTGAACGTGCCAGCGCAGCTGGGCTCTGCCCCAAGGCTCAGGGCCACTGGTTTGCACCTTGGTTCCTGTTGTCTCCCCTCGTTTTCTATTTCAACTGTCCAGTCTCCAGGGCAGGGACTGGCTTTTGTTGAGAATCACCATGTCCCTATACGATGCAGGCACACAGCAGCACCCAGCCTGCAGCAACGAGGGGTCCAGCCCATGGTAAACCAGGGTCCTGCCCCGGGATGCCTCCTTTCTGCATTTAAAGCTTAATTTTGTACGTCTATAATTTCCATGTCAAAAAAAGAAAGCTGGAAAGAGGCACCATCAGTTGTAATCAGACACCAGGCAGCGCAGTGACAGGACCTTGAGGAATTTCTAATTTTAGGGGATTACCTCGCACAAAAGCAGCCAGCCTGGGGAGTGGGCAGCAGCGCCAAGGCTGAAGGGGTTACTCCTGCTGTGCCAGGCGCCCTCCATCCTCTCCCATGGACCGACCCCATGTTTCAAGCATCACCTCCCTGTGCAAAATTCAGCAGGAGCGAGCGCTGCCCCATCCCCGCTGCACACGGGTGCCGCCAGGGCCGGTGACCTGCCTGCCAGCCCTGCCCATCGCCTTCCCCAGCTGCCACCCGAGCAAAACTAACTGTGGTTCGAGCCAGGTTTGCCAGGACAAGCAGCAAAGCAGGAGCTCTGCACAGGGCAGCCGGGTGAGCACAGGACCCGAGCGGGCTCCCAGCAAGCCCCCACGTCCCACCCGCCCCGGCTGCACCTCCGCAGTGACACGCGCTCCTCCGCTGCAGCTGGGACCCCCTTAACCATCACAAGCAGCGAGCACCCGCATCCCTCCTCCTGCCAGGGAGTGGGCGGGATGACAGGTATCTTTTCTCTTCTTTTTGGAGTGGAGCCGCCGCAGTTAGAGGCGCAGGCACATGGTCCTCAGGGCAGCAAGCATCACACCCTCTGCCCTTCAGCCAAACCCCGGCGTGGCCCTGCCTGCTGCCCCGCATTGCGTGCCCTGCCACGTCCCCGTCTCTCCTCTTCCCTGCAAAACCCCCACAGCACCCCCATCTTGCCTCTTCCCTGCAAAAACCCCAAAACATCTCCATCTCGGAGCAGCCCGAGCCTCCCAACGCCACTTCTAACCCCGTTTCAGGGCTCCGTGGGCTGACTGGAAGCTGTTGACACTGGAAGACCTTTCATGGCTGAGACAGACAGCCATCCATGGGTCTCCTGGCACGGCACGGTGGTTACGGGTGAAAGCAGCCCCATCAACTGACAGCCGCTGATCACCACCCACCGAGTCACATACGCTTCCTTAAAAAAACCCATTTAAAGCTGCTTTTCCCACTGGGTTTCTTCCTCCCAGCTCTTCCTCCTGCTGCCTTATCGGCTGGACGCAACCGTGCTCCGGCGCTTCGGAAACATTGAGGCAGAGAGCGCCCTGGCTCACAGCACCTTACATCACGTTACACAACACTGCCGGCTTGGCCGCTAACTATCATCTCAAATCCCAGACTTTAACAAGTGCTTCCTCCCGGGTCTCGTAAAACCCCCCCCGAGCGCAGCAGGAGGGGGACTGGCACTGCTCCACTGCTCAGCCATTTATTCCAGCTACAGATGCGAGGGCTCTTGGATGCAGCGTGCAACATCTGCTGTCCGGCCAGACCTGCCCCGCTCCCCATCCCGCACCCGTTTTTGGTGGGCTGAGCTGGGGCGTACTAAGCACGGGGGCTCACAGACACCCCCCACCCCAATGTTTCCCTCAGACTTTGCAGCTGCTTGAGGGAGCCGGAGCACCTTAAAGGGAGCAAAGAGCTTGTCTTCCCCCTGGGAAAGGCGGGGAGGGTTTGCAAACATTAGCTCAACCTGCAGATGAAAAATCTGTTGCCGGCATCTACAGAGAGCGTCGAGCCCTGGTGCCATGGTGGTAGCATCCGCTCAAGGGTAGATAGTGCGATAGCATCCCAAGAGACTTGCACGGTGCAGGACAGACGTACGGACCTGGCAGCTGCCATTAGCCGGTTATTAAACGTGCGCTGATCACCCAAGCACTGCAAGTCTCCCCCATGCTGAAAGCCAAGGGAAAGAGAGGAAAACGGGAGGCAACACTGCCTGAGTAAAGCAGGAGGAGGCAGGTGGTGCAGCACCTGATGGAGCTCCCTGGGCAATGCCCTGTCTGTGCTTTTTGGGCAAGGTAAAAAGCTGGTGCTGCAGCCAATTTTAATCCCTGTGCAGCTGCCTGCACAAGGAGTCACCTCGATTGCCTTGTTACAAAAAGGTAAAAATCAGCTGGGTTTAAATGGCTTGCCAACTTGCAACCATCATTGCCCTCTTGTCTTAGTGTAGCAGGTTTTCTGCTCCCTGCTGCCAGATTTATTGCATTTGCACATGCAGACAGAAGCCAGTCCCTCCTGCCTGTGGTTTCCCTGCCGTCCCCAGGATGTCACCTGGATGTCCACTGCACGTTCAAAGCTATTGCTCCTGGTGCACTTTCCTATCAGGTAGCCTGGCAGCATCCTCACCACTTGCTATAACTCCCTAAACTAACAATTTGCTAATTAATTTGCAACCCCTCCAGAGGAGAGCTCAGCTCTTTCCCTCCCAGTCATGATGCTGATTGTGCCATTAAAAAGTAATATTCGGCCGCTGACAGGCAGGCAGCAAGCACTTGATTTGGGGAAAGATGGCAGAATTTAATTAATTAATAAATAATTAATTTAATTAAAGGCCAGATCAGCAGCTGGAGTGCATTGCCGGAGCTGGCTTGGGAGCACCACCAGCTCGCCCAGCTGAGGATCTGGCCAGCACTCCTCCGCTTGATCCTCCCTACATTATTTTTATGTTCATCTTCCAGCTGAAGCCCAACTGGAAGACATAAATAACAGCGAGCTGGCTGGGTGCAGGAGGGATTGCAGCATGTTTCCACTAGCAGGGCCACGAGGAGGAAAGGAGAGGATTAGTTTTGTGGCTCTGGGGGTTTACGGCATCATTTAACGAACAAACAAAATGGTGTAATTGAAATGCATCCTCTTGAGCTCTGGTGGGGCAGGCAGGAGACCCCCAGGCATCCTTTGCTGAATGCAAAACCCGGACAGAAGGGCTGGAGAGGACAACCCGACTGGGGAGGCAAAAGCACCCTGCAAGCCGGTCCCCTCTGCCTCTCGCCCTCTCCGAATAACAAACCCCAGTTACCAAGGAAGCCTGCCCACACAGGCAGGACCAGTGCCGCTGCCTGCGGTGTTGAAACCCCCCCACGCTGGTGGCAGCGCTCACCTGGCACCGCCAGCGTGGCACCCAGCACCGGCCCTTCACCCATGCCTTGTCCAGGGGATGCACGTGGGAGAGCCGCTTCCAGAGAGAGGGAATCTTGGCGGAAAACTAAAAGTTCTTCCAGAAAACGGGGAAACCCTCCCGAGACACAAAACCTGTGCCAGAAATACACTTCTTTTTTTTCTTTTTTTTCTTTTCTGCTGTTCTCTAATGCCCTACACTCAGGGCAAAGCCTTGGCAGGCTGATGAGCCCCAACTTTGACCCAAATCATTTCACCCCTCTGGATTTGAAAAGAGAAGCTAAGATCTCAAGTGTACAACAACAAGGTGACTCAGCAGCCATGCTTCTAGAGGAGATGTGCCCGGACGCTGTGGCAGAGCCCTCCCGCCACGAGGACTACGGGTTGCATGTCACCAACGTCCCCCTGGCCAGCACCACCTCCCCAGCCCACCCCGTGCCCTGGGGTGATGGCACCCTACCTGCCACCTCCACAATGTCCCCGGGGACAATGTCCCGGGCACGGATCCGCTGTACCCCGCTGCGGTCGGCGCGGATCACCTTCCCCATCTCAGGCTCATACTCCTTCAAGGCTTCGATGGCACTCTCAGCATTTCTCTCCTGCAACCAGAGGAGGAACAGAGCTGCCGGTGGTGGGGTTGCTCATGTGAGCGGGCTCCTTCCCCACTAGCTGCGAAGACAGGAGCACCCAAACCCCAGCCCTGGCTTTGGTGTCCATTTGCACCATGGATGGGGCAAGTGCCACATCTTCTTCAGCTGCTCTGAAATGGTCCCTGCTGGCTTAAATCACACCAGGTCCGGGACACTGCATGGACCTCTGGCCTTTTCTCATTCTTGGTTTGGGAAGCAGCATATCCCACCCAGATGTATTTTTCCCCATCCAGCAACCCCACCTCAGATCAAGCCGCAGATAAATAAATGGCCTTAAAGTGAATATATACAAGAAGAGGAGCATCGCTGGCTGAAGCGTTTGCTCATCCCCCAGGAGGGATACAGCAAGATGAGGAGCAGCAGCCGCCGCGGCTTTCTGGTGGACAGGGCAAAAAGCTTCCCTTGGAAAATGCACTTGGCCACAGCCAGGAGACAAGCAGTGTTTGCCTGGATGGCAAAGAAGTGCAAGATCCTAAACTTCAAACTGCAAAAGTTGCCAAAGAAAGATTGAAGGAACAAGCCAAGAGGCAGCCAATGACCCAACATCTGCGCTGGGGCACAGGGCAGCACAGCCAACATGAAAATTGAACCTTTGAGAAATGAGTTTCCGATGGCAAGAAGCAACCAGACCTTCAAATGAAGCGTCTCAGCCATGTGGGGCAGGCGGGGTGGGGCTGCGACTTACCTGCCACACGCCCACCACGGCGTTGGCTATCAGGATCATAATAATGACGATGGGCTCCACGAATGCTGTCGTGGTCTCCTCTCCTTCTTCAAACCAGGCCAGGATCTGGTAGGCAAGAGAAGAGAAGGACCACAATGTGGTTGAAACAACAAGCACCAACATTTTAAGAAGGACGAAACAAGAGCCAACCAACACGTGGTGTTTGCTGGAGAGAAGACAACCTAGAGTGGTGGCCAGCCCCACACAGCTTGGTTAAAGCGTGGACTTGCCATATCCCACTGCTGGTGCTTAACTCAGGTGCCTCCACTCTTCTGCTGGGGATAACCTAATGCATCAAATGAGCAGGGCTGGAGCAGAGCAGGGACTGACCTTGTGACTTCTTACCACCCTGAGCCCCTTCTCCATCCCACAGAGACCTCATACCATAATGCAAATGAAGCACACACACACACAAATATTTTCACTCCATTTAACTGCTTGTCAACCTACACTGTGTCAACATAGCAACACCTCGCTGCTCTGCGGCGGTGGCACCGGCACAAAGGACCTCTGACACAGGGGTTCACGCCTGCTTTACCCATTGGCAGAACCGCTGTGGCAGACTCAGCCATCAAGCAGATTGCAACAGCTCTGCAAATTCACCAGCAAACAGGTCACTGCGTGTTGTTTCGGAAATGTACTGAACCTCGCAAGGGACTGCCTTCCTCCTTATCTGCCCACGAGTCGTACCCAAAAGGAGGGGTCAGGAGACTGGGCTTTGCCATCCCACTGCCAAACACCCTGAGTATACTCAAAAAAAAAGTATTTCTCCAGTAGCTAAGTGGGAAACATCTCCTCAGGCAGAGTTGCTCCCAAGGTAAATTGTGGGCAAAACTGAGCTAACAGCTCAGTACTTGGGCACCACAAATAAGGCTCAAATCAGCAATCGGGGAGCGAGGTGCTGCTGCTGCTGAGCACTTCCAAGGCACCATGGAGCGCAAGTACAAAGGGGTTCATATTGCAATTACTCAGTGCCACCCACAAAGGCAGCTTTGCTAATCACATGGACGTTGAGCTTAGCTGATCCTACATCACCTCTCAGCATTATAAAGTGTGGAGGAGATCAGCAGCGCTCGCGGGTGCTGGCTCACCGAGCCTGCTGATGCACCCGCTGCCGGCTGACTTTGCCTGCATGCCCTGGGGAGGAGAAGCTGCTCTGTGCTCGCAGGAGGTGCTGGAGGTGAAACACGGCACCTCCCGGGGAAAGGCGCGTAGGCATGCAGCCTCTCCCCCGGTGAAGGTGGGAGAAGAACCCTGCAGGAGATACGCCACTGAAGAAGGAAATGTTTGAAGATGAGCAATAACACCATCCGGGGAAGTAAAGGCTGGATGGCACCAGGGACACCCCGAAGGCACCACACTGGCAGCTCTGGTGGCAGGAACAGCCTGGGCTGGGCTTCATGCCCTGCCAAACACAAGGAAAACCCAACCCTAAGCAGCTCTCTGACATTAGCCAAACGTAACGTCACGTTTTCCTGCTGCATGATGTGCCGGGAGGCGTATTTTGTCAGCAAGCATTAACCCTGCCCCACACATCAGCAAAGGTGTAAAGGAAAGCTGTACGCCCTGCACTGTGCCCAGCCGTACCCAATATCCGCCCTGAGCGTCATCAGCTTGGGCATCACCAGCCCAGGATCTCTGAACCCTCCCAGCCACGTGGGCAGGACGGGAAGGCAGCGAACAGCAGGCAGGAGGCACCTCCCACACGGGCAGCCGCAGCGCTGCCAGTCCCACTCACAGGGAGGAAAAAAAATTAATAATTAAACACCAGACTGGATTTTCATTTTTAATTGAAAATGTGAATGCTTCCACGCAGCAGCAGAAGGGCTCCAGGAGGGAGACTTCACTCCAAGGAGGGCAGCCGCACGAGGTTTGGAAATGCTCCCAGCCCCATCTTTGCCTGCATACGCGGATGCACACATTTTAGGCAGGTGCCTGCCCCACTGCCTGCACCCCAACAGAGGTGAAGGTGATATGTGCAGTTTCTGCATCAGCTTCAGGCGCCTGAAGTGCTGCTCTCACCTCTCATCACCCATCACTCTGGCCAAGAAAAAGCAAGCTGTGCAATGTCCTGGCAGCCTCTCCGGGCACGCCGGAAGGTGGTGCTGGGATCCCCCAGCTCCCAGCACCTCCCAGTTCCCCAAGGATACACGGCTTGGCCATTACACCAGGAATGTATCTGCACTGTGGACAAGTATATCTCCATGTGTCAGAGACACTGTCCTCCGCTTCAGCGGATCCTGACATGGATCTGGTCATGCTGGCACTTAATACTTTCAAAAATATCCAAGGAAAAAACAAAGATAAAGAATAAACAAAAAAAAAAAAACTTTCCCTTTCTGTTTTAACCATCTACGCAAGGTGAGGCACAAGACATGTTTTACTGGATGAAACATGGCATTGAAAAGCAATCAGTAAGAATTAAAATCAGAGAAGGGAATTGCAAATAGGCTGTTTGGGTCCTACCTCAGGGAAGAGCCTGAGCACAGACCTCAGTCCAGACACTGGCCATGACAGCAAGTATGGGGGGCAGGAAAGCTCACAGCATGAAAAATGGTGAAGGGAAAACATATAATGGATTTAAGAGGGAAGCTAAAAGAGATAGTAACAAAGGTACCGTCTAACCTAAAAACATAGGAAACTTTGTTGATAAAAATCTTGCAATGAGATAGAGACACGTCCAAAGGACCTGCGCTATCTCAGGTCAGGCCTGCAAACAATGACAAAAAACTATGGATCACAGGAAAAAGCATCCCAGAACTGAAAGCTTTGGGCAGCCCCTTGGCAGCCCCACTCTCGCTGGGGCTCTGCGCTTGCTCTCTCCAAACCCTAACGCCGCATGGTGCCCAGGGCCAACACCGGCCCCACCCGGCATCCCACCAAAAAGCGCCCAGGACTGAACGTTTCCATGGCCCTTTTCTGCCTTCCCCTGGTACAGTCTTGGGGAAATAGAAAGAAGTCCAGGTAGTTTTTCGACATCACTTTTGGGTGGATCAGCATTACTGAAAAATCCTAAGTCTCACCTTTTAAGTAGATACAATGATATTGTCACTATGCCCTAGAAAACCACTGCAATGCTGCTACATCGCCTTCATCCAACACGCACCTTCCTCTGGCTCCTTTGCTATCTGGCTGCCGCCCGGGTCCATACATGCCCTGGAAGGTGCCCATCCCCAAGCCTGGGGTACTTACGAATGACAGAAAAGCGGCCATCAAAAGGATGCGGACGAGGAGATCTTCAAACTGCTCCAGCACCAGCTCCCAGAGGGACTTTCCTAGTGGGAAAACACGAAGTCAAGCACAGTCAGTGCTCAAAAAAACCCCAGAAGACAGGTAATTTAGACCACTGAGGCCACTAAGACCAACAGGACCCCGTCCCCGACTTGCAGCAGAGCTGCTCCAGTGCCCGTCTGCCGTGGGCACCAGTGAGGACATCCAGCGCTGCAATGGGGGATTTTTCTCTCTAATATTAAACATCTTCGTTTCTGGCATTGGCCTGGTTTTACTATGTCTGGTTTTAACTACGTATACCAAATCCTCTGTGTTTCTATTCACAGCTGGTAACCCTGCCATCACAGGCAAGCTCCGCTGTCAGCCTAGCCTTCTCTGGGATTAAAACCAAGATCAGAAGGCCCAAAGACTCCCCCCTCCTCGTCCCCAGCACCCTCCGCCCAGGCTCAAGGCACGTACCCACCCTCGTCTCCAGCCCACGACTTACCTTCTTCTGCAGGGAGCTCTGTGGGTTTTCATCGACAGCCCAGCAAGCGTTACAAAGTAAAAAATGATAAAAATAAAAAGGTTTAGTGATTTGGGCCCAGACTAGCAATCCCTTCCCTTATGCCCCAGCAGTGCATTCAGTACCCCAAAATGCAACCTGTCCTGCACATATTCCCGCATCAAGACAGTTTGCCATCAAACTTCTCAGTCTGACACCAAGTAAGCAGCACTAGACGCTCCCTGCACCAGGGAAACATCATTTCCCTGCTGCAAGCAGTTCCGGCAGCATTTATTCCTGCACTCAGCCTGCCTAAAAAATACTCCTCAGGAGCTGCCCTCTCCAAATCCAGGACACAGAGGTCCAACCATCCCGTAAAACGCCCTGCCAGAAACCCAATATAGACCCACTGGGGACTGTAACTTTCAGACCATGTTTCCTATTAATCAGTTGCACTTTATAGCCTGCAATGCTCTAGGAAAGAAATCCAAAGCCGATGCTCAGCTGGTCCAAGCTGTCCTCCCGAATCCGCCTCGGTGAGTGCAGAGCTTCCATCCACACTGCTCCCAGCCAAACCCAAGCCCAGTCACCTGCACAACCTGAAAAAACCCCAAGGGCTCCCAAACACCCACCACAATCTCCCCGAGACTCCCACGTCCCCGTGGGACGACCGTTACCTTCACACGCTGCATGCACCGAAGGGTCCCACAGCCGCTGGGCAATGCACAAACCCTGGTACCCACCAAGGGCATCAGTCCTGCTTCCTCACCCGTGCAGTAATGGATGTGCTGGCCCTGCCATGGGCAAGGTTTGGCCAAGGACTGCAAGGTCCCGCACCCAGGGAGGGCTCAGGAGTGATCCCCCCAGTTTTGGCTGCTGATGGGTGCTGGCATGGGTGGGTGTCTCTGTTTGCACTCACTGTTCCTGCATTTGGGGTGAATCCTTTGGTTGTCCGCAGAGCCGCTCCCAGGGAGAGCTGCCAGCCAGACCAAACCCTCTGCCAACTGCCCCAAGGTGGGGAAATACGGACATTGCAGCTGTCTGATGGAAAAGGAAATCCAGGATTCGCTGAGCGCAGCAGAGCTTGCTGGAGATGGAGAAACCAATGCCGGAGCCATGCATCAGCAAACTGGTGGCTCAAAGACATCACACAGCGCTGCAAGGGACAGCGGGCTACCAACACTGAGATGACATGGCACCAGGGCAGGGTACCCGCTGCCTCCATCCTTTGGTGCTCCGGGGCAGGAGAGGACCAGACAGAAACCCCCCAATCCCAAACCTCCCAACAGGGAGTTCAGGCAGAAACCTCCCGAAGAGCTGTCCCAAAGCCTCCGCTGTCTGCCACCTACTTCTGTGCTCCACGGGGTAATAATAAAACAAGACGTTCCCAACTCCTCGTGTTTCTGGGAGGAAATAAGGGACCAGCCGAAGTTCAAGAGGAATTGGCCCAAGGCAGACACGCTTGATGTCCCGTCGCTGGACCAAATGCAGGGCTGTCTCCAAGCACCCCCAGCGCGGAGCCCTGAGCGAGAGCAGGAAGCGAAACCGGCTTGGCTGTTTTCCATCAACTATTTTCAGAGAAATTAAAAAAAAAAAAAAAAAAAAAAAAAAAAAAAAACCAACCCCCAAAAAAACGAAAACAAAAACAAACTCACCTTCACTGAACAAACCAGTGAAAACAAGAAGCCTGAACGTGTTTACGCTTCAATCTGCATCAGCTCCTCCGTGTTCACAGAGGCACTTACTATGAGTTCTTTTAAACCCATGTCCTTCCTAGATAAGGCTATACTCCAATTCCCTGCCATCACAAGGAGCAGACAGACCAGTACATAACGTCTATAATCATTNTCTTGGAGTGGCTTCAATGTTTCACATCACTCTGCAGAGCGTGTCAGAAGGAAAGTGGCTCTTCTCCCTTTCGCAGCCGGCTCCTCTCCACCCCCGGCTTCCTCTCCCTGGCCCAGAGAGCCACCAAAATTAAAAGTAGAAGAGATCTGCTGCTGCTATTTCCATGCAGGCTCCGTTTTAAGGGTGCGAACGTGCAAGGTGAGAGGGCTGGGGGCAGGCGAGGTGCCCCGAGGGAGGCGGCTGGGGCTCCTGCAGGTCTCGGCTCTGCCGGGGTTCCCAGGGGTGACTTTCCACCCCGAGCAGCCACCCGAAACGCCGCAGTCCTCTTAGTGCTTCTCCCGCGCAGCGTTTGCATGAAGAGCTGCAGCGATGCCATTTGCAGAGCGGGGACTTTGCATGAGCTCTTGATTAAAGCATGAAAATGGGTTTCCGTGAACTCAGGAGGAAACACATGCAGCAGGGCGGCCAGCCGAAATACCGCCGGTGGCAGAGTGACACTATGCCATTGCTGTCACCAAACCCCAAACATTAGCAAGGCTGCTGCAGGCACCTCCCAAAAAACCACCAATTTTGAGTAGCCTGAGAATCAAGTACCTCCCCTGCCATCAGCGACGTCTTCCACCGCCCTTCACGTGGCAGCTCAGCGCCCATTTTGCACCAAATACCCAAAGAAAAAGGGCAGAAAGTGGCAATAAACTCACATTTTTGGATCTGAATCAAAGCCTCCAGAAAACAGGAACATTTTGGGGTTGAAGCCTTCCTCTCTCACTTCCATAGTCTCACTAGAAATAAGAGGGTTTGCCACTCACCAAAACCCAAGTTTTATGTGAGTCAGCTCTGTGGCACCGGGCAGGGCAGCAGAGCTGGCACCACTCCGCCGATCTGCAGCATTGCCATGTCCCACCCGGCCAGGAAACCCCCCGCGGAGGCAGGGAACCAGCAAAAGCCCAAATCTGCAATTCCCTTGGGACAACATGGTGAGCGCAGATGGGCTGAAATGGAAACTCCCAGCCAGCACCTGAATAGCCCCTTTCTTCGGTCGGTGGCTCAGAGCTCAGCACAGAGATCCTGCTCTGCGCCCAAACTCCCCAATACGGCCAGAAGACAAATGCAATAATACTACCAAGGGTAGAAAATGATACCAGTTGCTCAAAGTATCCCAAAACGGGGCCACCCACTTGCACCATAAATTTTCAGCTTCCCGAGCTGAGCAGTCCCGGTGTGGGACCTGCAGCTTGCGGATGTGTATCTGCAATTTCTCTGCTCCTGCTCTTCTGCATCGCAGCTTTGGAGAGCAGAGCCAAGAAATTGGAGGGTGATGGGTGCCTGGTGGCAACCCCTGGAGGTAACACGACCATTCCCACCAGCGGAAGAGCATGCTCTCCTCTGCATTATCGAGCAGTGCAGGCAGCCCTGGCTCCACTACAAAATATCGATACGAGATGCTCTAAGGGCATGCAACAAGCCCGGCCGCCCTGCGCAGACGTGGGGCTGCCGTCGGGCTATTTTAGCCGGAGGTTGATCTCCAGCTCCTGCCAACTCAAACAGGGCTGGCAGCCTGCGGGCTGGCGCCTGCAACATGGCAGGGCATGGGCATCAGGTGATGAAAAGGTAAATAAACACGGGTGCCACCCACGAGTGAGGCGGCACGGGTACAGGCTGCCACCCCGGGCGACAGCCTCTGTGTCCCCAAGGAGACCCTGCCCTGCTTTCCAGGCCAAAGCAAACAAACAAAATGCAACAGGGTGGCGTTGGGGTCACTTTAAGGAAATGTTTGACTTTGTCCTGCTGTAACAGGATCAAAAATCCCCGGAGCAACTCCCCGGAGGAGCCCTACAACACCCAGCATTTTTCCATCGTGCATTGAGGTATCACATCCCACTCTGCTTTTGGGGAAACTGAGGCACGAGGCGACACTCTCACAGGCCAGCGCATGGCAAAGCAAACCCTGGTGCACACTCAGACCCGGCGTGCCACCCACAACAGCAAACATCTTGCAAGGTCAACACTGAAATACTGTTTTCCCCACCATTTCAGGAGTTTCCCTAGGATAAAATCAGATTTCTCTTACAGGAAACACTTCTGACACCAAGTGATGCGGGAAGGGTAACGGCACGGTGCCCACCGTGGGCGATAACGGTGAGCATCACGCCTGGGCCCAGCTCTCTGCTCCAAAAAACTTCCTTTAAGCCGTATTTCTATATTGTAAACTCCTTTCATCTTTTTTTTTCCTGCCTTTAATTTCTTTTTCCCTATGCAGGGAAGGGGAAATGGATGGGCAAAACAAGGGATGCATCCGATTCCCAGACTTTGCCAACCGGCAGGAAAAAGGGCCCAAGAAAGCAGTGAAAAGAGTAAGAAAAACCCTAAAATACCCCCAGCTGGGAGAGCAGCCCCCCTCCCGTGACATAAAGCAGGAACCCAGGCAGGGCTGCTCTGGGATCCTTCCACCGTCCCGCAAGACACTGGGCAGAATAAATTGTTATTTTAACTGGCTGCCTTTCCCAGGGCTGGCTGCGCTGGAAGGATCCCGTCCCGGAGGGATGTCTGCTCTGCTTCATCCCCAGTGACAGCCGGCAGCGCTGCACATCCCCGGCACTCCGCAAAACTGCCGAATTGCACAACTGGGAAAGGCTTTGCCGGGTTGTTTGAAAGCAAGCTCAGCCCATCACCTGCTTGGTGTAAATCCCGCCTGGGAATGGAGGCGTTAAGCCTTGCACAGTTGCACTTGAGCTGCAGAAGTGTAAAAAAACAGCGTTTGCAAACTAATCCCCGGTGTTTTAGCATTATCTGGGATGACAAACACTCAAAGTCTAATGGTGCTAATGCTAGACGATGTTCACAGATGACATAGCGTAGTTATCTACGTGCCTTGGCTGCGTATTACTTAAATTAACCCACACAGCTTTGCTTTTACGTGCAGCTTCATGCCTGAGCTTCCGAACGCCGCGGCATCCCTAGAGACTGTCCTGCACCTCGCCTCTCGCCCAGGCTCCGACCACGTGCCGGGGTAGGACGCGGCTCTGCTCAGGAAGAGCAGGACCTTCAGGGTGCAGCTAAAGGGACTTTCTGAGGTTGCTTCAGCTTCTTCAGAAGAAGCCAGGCTTCAGCCAAGGTGCCACCCTCTACCTGCCCTGGCACCACTTTGCCTGCTGGAGCCCAGCCTGGGTGGAGGGGAAGCTGGACCCACGGACACCACGTGCTATTGCAGTGAGATGGGGAGCTAAGGACACCGCCGAGCTGAATTAGCCCTTTTCTAAAAAAGCCCCATAGTGTAAAACCCCCAGCAGCCATACACTCGAATCGCAGTGGGGCGGGGGGCTGCCCCAGGGCACCCCCATCGCAGGGGTCTCGCCGGCCCCGACCACAGCAAGAGGGGCCGAGGCAAAGGCAAAGGCAGGGCTGGCAGAGCAGCAGCTCGCACACCCCAACCGCCCACGCACGGAAATCGCATCCCCGGGCGGGCGCAGCTGTGGCGGGCACATGTGCGGCATGCGAGCCCGCCGGGCTGCGGCAACCGGCGCCTCCAGCTGCACCGAGTGCCTGTGACCCAAGGAAAACAGCAATTAACCATGCATTAAAAAGCACCTCGCGGGTGCAGGCACGGCACTGGGAACATCCCCATCCTCGTGCTGGGGCTGAGCTCTGCTTTGCACCACGACCTGCTCCTGGGGGATCCGGCTCTTCCCCGTGTCCTCCATCATCCCCAAGGAGCCGGCCCCAAAGCCACAGGTGCTTCTCCTCCTGCGTCTTTCCATCCTGAGTGAAGGCTGTGGTGGCCCTGGGCGTGCCATGGGTGGGGGAAGCACCTCCAGCCCCCAGCACCTTATTTGCTTACCGCCTCGCAGCTGCTTTTTCCCGCGCGCCAGGCGAGTTTTGGTTACGCTGGCTGCCCGCGACAGCCGCTCGCTCGGGGCTGCTTCGAAAGGCGGCAGGAAGATAAAAGGTACGAGATCCAAGCCCGAATCCCACGGCAAACACCGGCGGTTTGCTGTTCCTCTAACTCCCCGGGGCTCGTCCCTGCTCAAGCTCTGCCCCATGCTTTGCAAAAGCCCAGTGCCCCTCCTGGCTGGGGGATCCAAGCCCCAAAAATAAGCAAATTTGGGGCCAGAGGAAGTGCTGGGGATGGCAGCAGCCCGGGGTGGGCAAGGGCTGGCAGGGCAGCACGTGAGGATGGTTAGCAGACGCTTAAGGAGCAGAAATGTCCTTGCTGTTTTCCAGGCAGTGCTGTAGGGTGAAATGATCCAACTGGTTTTCTGGCTGGAACCTGGACACCGTGAATGGTTGGCAATAAAATCAGCCCCCAAAATTTCTGGTTTGGGTTGTGGGGCTTCCCACGGCAGTCGGGGCTCTGGACCGACTGCTCCTCCTACCCTCATGCTGCTCTTCCAACCCCACCGGTATTGAACCCAACCCAACACCATCAGTCCCTCCAGGATGGTGACGGGGTCCCAGGGGAGAACAGGTGCATTCGGGCACCCACAGCCCCGCCGCTGTGGTTGGAGACGAGAAGCTGAAAGGCTCATTTGTTCCTTTTCTGGCCAGCTACGCTTATCTCTGCAGGTCAGGGAATAAGAAACATGGTTATCCTGGATGTGCTCCTCAACGGCAGCAAAGCACTGTGCAAATCTGGGCCTGAGGTATCTCCTTTTCCCCGGAAAATCAGCACAACCCCGTGCCGAAGGATAAGCCACCACCACAACGCCCCGCTGGCTGGGTAGACAGAAACAAGGATGGAGGCGGGAGTGCGACGTTGGACCAATGGTCCAAGGAGCTGTGTAAAATAAATAAGGAAAAACCTGCCCATCCCACCCCAAACCTCCCTTCCTTTATTCTTGGGAACGGCTCATCCACAAAACATTGGGTAGCACAAGCTTCCCTCCACCACGGTGCAAGGGGTCCCAGCACAGGGCCACAAAGCCCAGCCAGCACCGAGCATCCTCCTCCCATGCCACAGCAAAAAGCAAATTGCTTCCCTGTTGATAACCCACCTCCTTTTCTTCATGCTATGAAAATAAGGGGAGAAGATTTCACCCATTTTGCCCCAAAAAATGAGCCACCAGCTAGGCTTGCAGGTCCGGTGCCCACGTGGCGTTTGCAAGAATAAAGTCTTGGAGAAATGTAGGGCAAAAACCCTGGGGAAATGGGGCTGCAAGCGGTAGCCTTGTCCCGCTGTCCCTGTCCCCGTCGGCACCCACAGTGGATCCCCAGGCTCGTTTTGGGAGTGGGAGGGAGCGGGGCAGAGGAAACCCATGGCTCCAGCCTGGGATGGATTATTTGAGCAAACTAAAAGCAGCGGTTTGTTCCCTCCTGCACCAACGCAGTGGAAAGAATTTCCAGCTCCGGCTCCCGGGTGGAAAAGCTAAAAATCTGCATTTAAATAGTAACAGGTTTTGGAAAAAGAAAAAAAAACCCCACCACAGGAGCTTGAATAAAATAAAGCTTAACCTGGGGTGGGTTTTTTTTAGTTTTGGGGTTGTGTTGGGGTTTTTTTAGCTTCTCCTTATCTCCGCTTTGAGCAGACCCTTTCCATAACCTCGGGGAAAGGTGAGGGAGCGACTCTGCCGTGTTTGGGGAACTTCTGCCAGAATTGCCACAACCCCAACCCGAAGGGCACGCTGCAATTTCAGTATATCCTCGTCTTGCACCCTACAGATATCATTTTATTCCTCCTTTATTGCCCTAAAACTATTTTTTCAGCTAATTTCCCATTGATACCCCAGTGGTAAGTGTTGAATAAATTCGGGGTTTTGCCTAGTAATGCTTTTTCACCCTTTAGGGCTCCACTGCAGCCTCCTGCCCTCGGCTACTCCGCTCTCAGCTGCCCCCCGCATCATGAGCACGATGCCCACGTGCCACCAGATGCCAAAACCCCTCTGACCCAGCATGGTGGCACAAAAGCACCATCCAGGCCAGGGAAAAATGCTACGGTGAATTCGTAACCCACAACAGACCGCCACACACCACCACAAATAGGCGACTCGCAGCGAGTCCGACACCCGGCGACAGAAAATTTAATAACATTTTCCTAGCAGTGCCGGGGAATGGTTTAGGAAACCAAACACGCGGAGCTGCGGAGGTGGCAGTGCCAGGAGCCCCGGTGATGGCCCGTGCTGCCAGGTCACCTCGGCCACTCATCCCTGCCCAGCACCGGGAAAACGTGAATGGCCCCAGCAGGCTTCAAATGTCCCAGGGGAGGAATTTCAGCACCGAAAATTGGGTTGCACCTTCCAGCTGAATTCTGCAAGACTTGGAGAAGAGCAAGGTGAGACTATGTTTGGGTGGGTTGTTTTTTTTAACTTCCCTAAAAAACAGAAAAAAAGGGCTATTGGGGCTGAAAAGGCAGGTAAGAAAAGGAGACTAGGATGCATTTTCAAAATAGGGTGCATTTGCTGCTGGAGGACAGATGCTGCTCAGCACACAGCAAAGGGCTGCTGTGGCTCGGTGGGGGGAATAGCATCCCCCAAAACTGCCACCCCAAGGATCTGGTGAGTGTTTACACTCAGACGAGCATCTTTGATGAGGCTGTAAGCAACCACTGAGGACATCACACTTGCTTAGCATGCAAAACAAAACAACAAAATAACTAACAATTAATAATAAGAAGTAATAACTAAAATACTAAGTAATAAAACATAATAACTAATAATGGTAAATAATAAATAATGATAAATGTAACTAAAGTATTCCACTAGCAAAGCGCTGTAGAAAGTGTGGGTGGCTCCTGGTCGCTGCATCCAGCAGCAGCCGAGCAGCTCAGGTGCATCCCGCTGGCAGCATCCCTGCTCAGAGGACGTATCTCCCACCACCCCACGGGGCTCAGGGACCAGCCAGGCCAGGGGCTCTCAGCATTAAAACACTCGGTAGCTACCTCTCCAGGAGAAGGCAGGCAGGGAAGGGGTTACCTTCCTCCCCTGCATAACCCCAGCTTTTTCCCCACTGCAGGGTGCCCACCTCGGTGTGCGACACCAAACCCTCACGCCCCAACCCTGCCCTCGGTGGGAGGGGAAGCACTTTGACATCCCACCCCACCTCCCACGTTAACCTGCTGGCAGAAAACAACATAAACATAAAACATCCTCCCTTTCCCCCAAAAAGGGGCTCGCTCTGCAGCACTCACGGCACAGCACAGCAGTTAATCTGCTTTGCCACTTTTTTTGCTCGACATCTTGCACGTGGCAGGTGTTGGATTGAATTGCAGCCGGTGCGGACCCAACTCCTGGGACGCCTGTAAGAGCCGACCCACGGGGGTTTGCAAGATGAAATCCCCCAAAAGCATAGCCCCAAACCAGTAACCTCAATTAAGAAAGAAGAAGGAAAAAAAAGAACGAACTACAAGACATTGCTTTTAAATCCAAGCAGCATTTTCTCCCCTTCCCTGCCAAGATGAGGAAGCTGCTCGCGCGCTCTGCTCCAAAAGCTGGTACTTCAATAGCTATTTCAATCGATCCTGCTGCCACCTGTAGCCGAGCCACGGCGTACGAGCTGGGCTGTGTGTTTATGGATCAGGAAAACCCAAATTTTGCGCACTGGGTTGGAAGGAGACCCTGCCCCAAGCTCGGGGCCAAAGGGAGCCGACTCCACCCTAAAAGCACAGAGGAGTTGGGGTTTGGGATTTTTTTTTTTTCCATTTGCTTGTTTTCTGGAGGAAATGCCTCTGCCATGGCAAACCTTTGTGAAATTCGAAAGTTTGAATAGCACATCTCAACCCATCTCCCATCTGCCAGTAAATAAAATCAGGCTGATAAACCGCGGCCAGTGTATGCGCAGGGTGGGGCATCCTCCGACCCCGACCCACACGGGTGCTGATGAGCTGCTTTTCAACTCAATTAACTCAAACTGAGATTATTAATTTTTTTGCAGAACTCCTTGCCCCAGCTGACCTGGCCCCCCCCCACACACACACTTGCTTTTTCTGGTATCTGTTCTCAGAGCACGATCTATTTTCAGCAATCGTCTTGGATGGGTTTTCATGGAAAATGAAGTCTATGCTGCCCTTAGTTTAGATTATATCAGAAGAAAAAAATTTCTGTAGGATAGAAAAGATCTGTTCTTCTGGATGGGAAAAAGGGGCGAGTTGGACAATTAATACTTTTCATGAATGAACTCTCTGGGGATCACACATCTCTGTAGTTGAAGCAGTTCCTTTCCTGGAGCGAGATACTCAAAGATCCCTGGAAACACGAATCCCATCTAGGCTTTTTCCATAACCTCCTTCCAACTATGTATAGTATCTGTGTGCATGTCTATAAGGATAAATTTTTCTATATATATATGTATATATGCATAGATGCCTATATACATTTGTGTGTAAGGATGAAATACTACATATATATGAATATATACAAGATCCCTATATACATTTTTGCATAAGGATAAAATCTTATATATATGTATATATACATAGATACCTGTATACATTTATGTCAAAAAGGGGTGAAAAAGGGAAGAATAATTTGAGTTAGGCTTTTACGGATAAGAGGAGCCCCAGGACAGGGCTGAGCCGGCACTGCAGAGCAGCCCCATCTCCTCCCGGGTCACTGCAGGACGCCCCTCCGAAGGGGAGCGGATCAAAACACTGCTGCTCCTCTGATGGGGTTTCCATTTACCTGCAGGCAACAGAAGGTCCCTGACCTCCAAAGTGTGCAATAGCCCAGAAAACCCTCAAAAACCCAAAGGACACAGCGCCCTGAGGGGAATCCTCTGCAGTGGCCGGAGCGGGAGGGCCAGGGACGCAGCTCCATGGCTTCCCCTCTCGACCCCGCACCGCTAAGCCAGCCCTTTTTATTTTTATTGTTATTTCTCCACTCATTCCCCACATTTTCCTTATTTTAGACCTTCTGTTGACTTGGAGGTTGCAAAATGGAAAAAGAAAAGTGTAAACAGGCAGGTAAAGGGAGGGTTATCCCAACCCTGGCTGCCCGTCTCCCGGGGACGGGCGCTGCCTGCTCGGCAAAATCCAGCTGAGCCGATGTTTTACAGGGCAAATCCCTGGGGATTCGGCCATCGCCAGCTGCCGGAGGGGCCAGAGTCACTGCTCAGCTAATTGAGCTCCTCCTCGAGGATCTCTGTGCTTTTGCTCCCTGCAGCAAAGGAAGCAGAAGAGAGAATCTCCCCTGCCCACACACCCTTGCCAAAAAATAACTTATTTTTACCAGCAACAAATGCAAGAAAAACTATTTCCAAACCAGAAGAAGAAAAAACAAAAGAAAAAAAACCCCATATAATAAAGCAAATATATAACATACAGAACACAGAGGGCGGCTCTGCAAGGACTCCAGGGATGTTCTCCAATAAGATGAGGGAAAAAGAAAAAAAGAAAAAAAGAAAAAGAAAAAAAAAAAAAAGGGATTTTGGCCATCCATCCCCCCAGGAGGACATGGGCTGGCTGCGGGGACTGGTCCCAGCACAAGGGACAGCCTTCCCACCCAGCTCCTGGAAGCAGTATGGCCACAGTCGGTGGCTTTGGGGACCACATGGATGCGCTGGAGGTGGTTTCACCGGGATGGAGCAAAACCCGTCAGCGCCGGGGCTCCCCAGGCACCGCGTCCCCCACCGCTCCCGCAGCCACCCAGACAAGGACGCCCGACACAACTCTGCCCTTCAGTCTGAATTAACTCACATCCCTTCCCCGCCTCCCCCCGACCGCTCGTTTAAAATACACATAGTGGCTAAATAGCAGGAAACACCCAAAGCAAAAATACCATGGACAGGAACCCAGGGGCACAGGGGACACGCAAGAGCAAGAAGCGGATTTCCTCCCCAAAACATCACACCTCTGATGCTGACGGTGACCCTGCCACAGGGCTGGGCCAGGCCACCAGCACCGTGTCACTCATCCTCGAGTGCCTTCACCCTTCAACCCCACAGAGCCCGAGATGGGCTCCGACCCATTAGCTCTCGATAGGGAATAAACATGTTTTTATTGTCTGTGTTTTGCGTCCTCTCTATAAAGGGATCTTTTATGCAAAGGTGTCCCACAGTGACTTGCAAATGTGTGTGTGGGAATTATATATATATATAAAAAATCTCAAATGGGATAGAGAGAGAGATAGATAGATAATCTCAAATGGGAGATTTATATATATATATAAAATAAACTCAAATGGGAGAATATCTATATGAAGATTTTTATATATATATATCTATATATAAAATATATAGATATATATAAATATATCTCAAATGGGTTCATGGGGGAGCACAGGTGACAAAGCCAGGACCTCCACTGGCGTATCCAGCAGGTTGCTGAACATTTAAACATCAGGAGGACTTTGATGATCAGAGTGGAGACACCCGCACTTAGGGGTACTATAGGTCTAGACTTCAAAAAGAGGTATAAAATTTCAGATTTCAGCCACCACGGGTCACAAAGAGATGCCATCGTGTGCCCTGAAGAAGCCTGATGCCTGGGGACATGTTGGACCAGGCGGTGCATGGGCACAGACCCCGTGCCCGGAGGTAGACGGGACTGCTACCAAACCACAGCCTGACCTTGGGCTTACCACCTCTGTGAGTGAGAAAGAGAAAAGGCTGTTACAGAGTGATAACGAGCAGCCAAACCTCAAAAACTGGGAGGTTCCCACAAAAAAAACCCAGGAAATACTAGTTATAGACATGAGGTTAATTGCTAGCAAGGATTAATTCAACTTCTTTTCAAAAGAGCAACACTTTGGACTCAAATCCGACCCTCCCTTCATGAGACGACTGGCTCAACTCCGGCAAGTCACCCACCTTGGAAAAGACCCATTAGCGTTAAGTGTGTTAATCCTAGCAGGAATAACAAGTCTCCTGTCCCAGCATTGCTCATCACCACCCGCGCGGTCATTGCTCAGATGCTGGCGGAGCCGGCAGCTTGCCTGCAGCCCTGCCTGTGAGGGGTTAACCGCCCACGGAGGAGCCTCTGGCGCACACTCACGTCATGGAAATACTCAAGTAACCACAATTTTCTCTATTGCTTTTTGGCTCCGGTTCTTCAACATTTCTACACTTCCAGCCCAGATCTCGGCTACCTGTTTTCTAGCAAGGTAATTGGTACAGACAGCAGCTCAACCGAGCAGTCAGTAATTTTTTTTTTAATATAGGTTACTGTTATACTTTCTACCTCCAATACTACCAACACCGAGATATAAAAAATGATCATGAGTCACAATACCAGCAAAACAAACAAAAAAAAAAAATCAGGTGCACCATAATAAATGAAGGTGGGATGGGAGGTTGGTGCTTTCTGGGTTTTGCTGGGTTGGACCGAGCCCCAGACAGCTCTGTCCTGCTGCTGCCTGCACACCCAGCCCACCCACAGGGGCCACGGGCCCCTCTCCTCCATCCCTCCCACCTTCCCCAGTCCTCCCAGTCTCCCCAGCATCAGCTGTTCCTCCTGCCCGAGGTGCACCGACTGACCAGGAGGGGCTGCCTTCGTTGCCTCCACCCCACCTGAGATGCAATGGGAGGTCATCCATGAGTGCTACGTGAGAACCAGGGAAGGGGAGGATAAAGAGGGGGGGCAAAAAGAAAGAAAAGATAAAAAAAGGAAGCAGAAAACCCCATCCCTCTCCTGATAATCACAACCTGCCTTAATATTTCCACCCTGTAATTGAGACTGCGAGCACCAGCAATGCTCCCGGAAAACGTCAGCCCAGCGGCTTGGCTCCTGGTCCCCATCCCTCTCCCAAGCGCCTCCCTCTCCAGACCCCTCTGCCAGCCGGTTACTGAACTAACCCACATCAAACCAGCCAGCCCAGGAGACAACGTCCTCCTCTTCGCACCACCGCTGGTTGTGATTAGCAGAGCAAGCCAATGGGCCGGGCAGGGAGCACTGCCCTCCGTGCCGCATCTGCCCAAGCACCCTAATGGGCTTTTCCCAGGGGAAACAATTAAATAGGAGTTTTAGAGCATCCTTGTGCAATGTCAGCACTCGGACACCCAGCCTGACCTGCTGGAAGAGCTTTGCCATTCGGCTTTTACTGCCCTAATTCCCCATGGAGTGCAGCTTAGGTGCTGCTCATAACTTCTTAATGCTCCTTTTAATAGCCCTGAAAACATAAATGGGGACGGGGCATGCATTGACCCACCAGGCGAGCTCAGTGAGCCACGAGAAGGATTTTGTGGCTGGTCCGGACACCGCGATGCCTCGCAGGGAGGAGCCCCTTCTGCAGGAGCGGGGCTGGATCAGCTGGGCGAGAGGCACAGGGTGCAAACGCTCAACATCTGGCTCATGGTTTACAAATAATAGCCCTAAAAAAACATTTTGGAGGGGTATCAGCATCCCAACCGACTCTGCAAATGCTGTGCCTAGGAGAAAAATCAAAGCTGGCTCCTCCAGAGGTTTGAATATATGAAAACGCATCAAATAACCTCATTTTTCAGAACCAGGAAAGCGAAAGCATCTCAGGGTTGTGTGCAGCCCCGCCAGGTTTCTGATGCCTTTCGGTAACCAGTTCAGATCCCCGCTGCAGATCGCCGGAGGGCAATAGGAATGCTGCTCTAAGGGGGGGGTTTCGTGTACCCCTCCTCGTTGTAGCTCTCGAGTACTGCACACGGCAGCTATCACCACCAGAAAATAACAGCCATCTGCTTTAAGTTGCCTGTGCTCAGCCCTGCTTCACACCAGCACCTGCAATTTTGGGCATCAGGCAGGGATGTCCCGCGGGGGCCCGTGCCAGAAGCACTGCCTGGGCTGTGGATGTGCCAGCACAGACCGGACTCGCAGGACAGGGGTGATTTAGCAGCAGCCAGGAGCCTCCTGCTTTCACACCATCCCATTTGCAGGAGGAGATCAAACACAGAGTGAAAAGGCAGAGACTTGGATGCTTCTCAAATTAAAACTCTCCTTTGTAGGAAGAAAGCAAAAGCAACACCAGGCATCAGGTGATGCTTTTTACTCAAGAAAAATGGTTTTGAAGAGAAGCTTTAAAAAGGAAAAAAAAAAAAAAACCTTGCAACATAAATATCAATAGTATTTTTCAGAGATTTACCCTGGAGGGAGATGACCGTAGAAATGCTACTCAATAGCTTAAAATCAGATCTGGCAATTGGAGAAGGATTAAAACACGGAGAAAGAGCAGTGCCAGTGAAAAGGCAAAGAGCGAGCAGCCACACGGCCGTGTGGTGATGGTGAGGACTGCACCGGGTGGGCCAAAAACACTCGGCTCCAAGCGGAAAGGTCAAAATAGGCACCTGAAGTACCAGGGAAGAGGATTAGCCTGGGGAAACGGGGGATATTTTGCTGGTTTTGGAGGACCCGCTCCAGCCCCTTTCTGGAAGCAGCGCATCCCAAGCCGGCATCCGGGCATCCACAGTGCATCCGACTCCTAAATCAGTGCTTCGTAACACCAGCTCCACCACCCCCAGCTTTCAAACCAGCAATGAAATAAAAATATTAACGAAATAACAGTTGTGCACCAGGGGAGGCCAGCCCCGGGGGTACACACGAGACCTGCACGCAAAATCCCTCCCCCCCCAGCACAGCCCCTGCCTCTCCTCGCCCTGGAAATTTTCCCTCCCGGGATCCTGCCACATTTTAAGAGCGGACATCAGTTTTTCTGCATGTTGCTCTTTAGTCACAATTTTTTTTAAAGGTAGGTACGAAATCGGGTAACCTCAGAGGACGGCACAGGGATGAAAATCCCAAGCTTCCCAAGCTTAGGAAAATTTTGTGTAGTCTCTCCCCAAATTTGAAGGCGCTCGCAAGGTTTCAATGCCTCAGCATTTCTCCTAAGGGAAAGGATTTGGAGGAGGAGGAAAAAAAAAAAACCCGTAGCATGTTTATGAATCAGACTGTTAAGCGTGTGTTTCGGGGGTGGAAGAGGTGGGCGATGCGCCGAGGAACAGAGCGCAGAGTTAGATGAGTCAGAAAATGCTGCTTTTCCTCTCCTTACCGGCATCTCAAATATTTCAGCATGAAATAAAATTTTTTTTTTTTTTTTTTTTTTTTTATTGTCAAGAGAGAGTTGGAGCGTAACCTTGGCTGGTTAGCAACCGCCGGCAGCTAATCTGACGTTAAGTAATGCACTGCAATTAGAGTACGCACAGGGGCGTGTGCACGCACACGCGTGTGCCGAGGGACATATATACACATGCACACGCGTGTGCCGAGGGACGTATATACGCATGCACACATAGCCCTGGGTATAGGCTAGGAAAAGGATGGAAATAAATAATACATCAGTGGTTTTTGCCTCTGCTTCTAGCAAAACAGGGGCTCAGACGCGTGCTCATGCTGAATAGCAGAGAGCTCCTCGTGAATGAGCCTTGGTGGGTTTCAGGATAGCGACAACACGTGACAGGCTGGATTTGGGCTTGGGGATATCACCTCCTCCTGCCTAGGTGGGCTTAGGCACACACATGCAAAAACACACACAAGGGCTCCAAGATCCTGAAATAAAGCTTACAGAGATGTAGAGAGGTGCGTTATAAAAGAAGAGCCAATTTACTCACGGGCTTCGAGTTCGTCCAGTGCTGGAGCTGGCTTGAACAACACTTAAACCAGCCGTCACGTAAATACTGTTATCATTGCACCTTGCAGTGAGGCGTGGGAGGTTTTGAAGAGCATCAGGTGCCACGTTGGGGGTCAGCCCCAGGGGTGGTGAGGGTAAAGGAGGGGATGGGCGAGACACCGAGGAGGGCTGATGGGCAGGGTCTGATCCTGCCTGGTGGCATCTCCAACCGCAGACGGCAGCAGGGCTTTTGCTTCAGAGTCAGAAGAGACGAAATGCAAGAAGAGATAAACACCCCTATACTGCAAACAGCCGAGCACTTGACTCCACTGACATTCACAGTCCATTTAGGTTACTGATGAAGCAAATAAAATTATGCATATGCACTAACGCTGGCAATACCCTGCCTGAAATGTATGCTCATTTACACATGGAAATCCATTTAGAAGAGAGAAATCAGAGCTATATTTAAACAGAAAATCACTTGACTGTCCGCGGGGCAACTCCCATTTACATCTTTCATTCCTTGGCCAAACTGAAATCATTTCAGGGTAAATTGTGCCCCTGATTTTACATTTAGAAAGAAAAATGTTTGCATCCCTGCATCCTCCTGCTCAGTCTATTATAAAACAAGAGACGCGCATTTTTTGGTTTTATATTTTTATTTTTTTAAGTGCTGTGGTCTAAAAGCAACCTGTGGAGCTCGGTGCTGGCGGATGGGAGGGGGCATAGGGGAGCGTCCGCCCGGCACACATGGAGCATCGCGAAGTGTTTATTAGGTAAAATTGACTTTGGAGTTTCGGAAGCCTTTCGAGAATCGCCATGGTGAGACCTAAACGTTCTACGGCTTCTCCAGTTTCCTTGGCAAATGAAATGGCCATGCCGACAGTGCTGATGACAGACCTGAAACTAGAACAAGAGCTCTTCCTAATGGAGAAATATCTTCTTCCAGTCCACTAATCTATATCTCGCTGCTTGGCTGCCAAGCCACGAACTGGAGATATTAAATAATCAGTATTGCTCTCTGTTTCCTCCTGCAAATGTAAATGTGAGCACTGGAACTGAAAAAGCAATTTTAGGCTCCAAAAGAATACCCCCGCCAAAATATATATATATTTTTAATATAAAACATGCCAATGGCCACTGCTTCTCGCTTAACGTCGGAGCTCGTTGCAGCTCATATTTTTGAAATGCATCAACACAATAAAAAAAAAGCAGACAGCAGCTCTCTAAAGTATGTCGGGAGGCAGTTTTTAAGAAAAATGATGTATTTTAGATCGTGCTTCACAACCACACTGGCAGTTTGATTTCAGGTTTAGAAGGAAATGAATGAACGTGAGACAGGAGGGTGCGAAAACGAAACTAGCTGGAGCTGAAGGTCTGCTCTGTGCTTCAAGCCATGCAAGATTTGAATTTTCTTCCCCCTTCTGCGCGAGCTCAAGCGAGTCACCAAACTGCCCCGCACTTCCGCTGCCAGAGCTTAATTTAAGCCTAAATTAAAATGCAATTTAATACAGGCCATCTTCAAGACCTGTGCTCCGGTGCAAGCCCAGCTCGCCGTCCCGCGCTGCTCCGCGCAGCAGCTCTCCCAAACGAGGCACCCAAGGGTACCCCAGCGCAGTCGGGGAGGTCGGCGCCTGCTGCCGCGTCACAACCTGCAAGTTCTCACCATGCTGGAAAAAAGGCTATTTGCTTAATATCGAGGTTTTAAACCAAAAAAAACCAAACAAAAAATCCCAAACAAACCACACAGGGTCCCACGCTGCATGATTTTAAGCTGTGCTAACCTGTCCTTATCTCATCCGCACCACGAGAAAAATACAAATACTGCACAAAAATTGCAAAAATTCAGAATTCTTAAAAACCTTCGACCACATTTTCACTGATGGTTGAACTGCCCACGTTACTGGTCTCAATGTCTGTGCACATCACTGTGAGCTGTCTTGTACAGGAGATGCAGAGCTCTGCTTTTAAGGCGAAAGCCACGGGACATCCCAAAGTCAGAAGCTCTTGCGAATCAACAGCCTGCAAGAAATCCAAGACTGGACTGTATGGGGAGCAAAACTGTAGAGAGGCGAGCACAGAGCCATTGCTGGCAAGAGAGGGAAGGAAGGAGAAAAAAATAAAAAGACAAACTAATTGCCACCGCTAACCCTTTGCTTTGCACCTACATCATACGTTCGAGCTACCTTTTTCAAGGCAGAGAGCCCGGTGCACCGAGAAGCCAACGTGCCTGACTCAGCAACGATGATTCACTTGGGCAAACAGGAGGATAAAGCCACCGTGAGCCCCACGACGGCGATGCCTGTAGGTGATGCCTGTAGGTGAGACGCTGCTGCACAGCACAGACCACCCGTACAGGCCGTCACCCCCACATCCCCGTGGGGCCGAGGGACAGCGCAGAAACGTTGGGAGCAATTATACCTTGAAATCAGACCGGCACACCTCTTTGTTAAGGATGCATTTTGCATTCAGCCCCCCAAAGCAGAGGGATCGCTCCCCTCCCGGCTAACCAGACGGGTCCCCAGCTGCCCTCCTCCAAAATCAGGTCAGACAAGGGCTCCGCTGCTTACGCCTTGTGCGGAGCGCTCCATGGCGAGAGCTCCCAAGTCCAGCCCTGACCACGCTGACTCAGGGAACGGAGCAGAAGCTGCCCGGTACGGGGAGCGCCGGCGGGAAGGGGGACCCCGAGCACAGCCCAGCACACAGGACCGCTGCTCGCAGGGCTTGTCTGGAGGAGGCACAGCCCTCTGATCCCACCTAGCACAGCCTTCCCAATGAATAAAGATGCAGACAGCAATCCTGCCAGCATCTACTCGTGTTTTCCTCAGTCTCATCCATGCGGATCAAGTGAAAAGCAGATGCAACAAGCTCCAACCCAGGAGAGAGTTTACACACGTATCTCCTTGCACAACTTCGAGAAACGACTTGCTACTCCAAAGCACTGGAGCAAACTCACCCTAAAACCCTCCCGCTTCCGTATGCAGAGGTAACGACCTACCTACAGCTACAGCCTGAACAATCAAAATCACGATTTACCCGGGTAGGCTCAGGCACCCCAGCAAGTCCCTCCCGTGCACACCGAGCGCTCGTAAAACACGAGTTTGAAAATCGCCCTTAGCAAACCCAAGAAGATGCCCAGCTGCTCCAAGAGGGCTCCCCGGGCCAGCGTGGCACGCAGCGAAGCCGGCGCACGTCCCGTCACCCTATGTCCCCCTGCCACCCTTCCTCTGCCGCAGCAGCACCCCGGGCCCAGCCAGGGCTGCGGCGAGCCAGGAGCGGGGTCCCCTCGCCGCGACGCCCCTCACCTCGATTTTGGGGCTTCCTTCTTTCACCCACAGGCAATGGGGGAACTTCCCCCTCTCTTTCCTGGCGACATATCCCGTGTCCCTCCCCGCTTTCAGGCGCCCCGCCAGAGGAGTCAGTACCCCGCTAAGGGCCGGTGCTGCCCGGCCGCCCGCACCCCGGTAATTCGCCCTTAATCGAAGCCGGCAAATACTCCCCCTCATCAACAGGTCCCGCGGCAAACCCCCGGGGCGGCGGGGGGATGCTCCGGGGGGGGCCCAGGGCAGCACCCCAGCCCTTCCCGGGCCCGGCGGGGAGGGGGCCCGGGGGGATGCCGCT
>WAAD01044087.1:21135-49057 GCA_013389945.1 Fregata magnificens | reverse complement strand
GGGGGGGGGTCCCCCGGGCTCCGGGACCGCCCCTCGCAGCCCGGCTGGCCCCCGCCGAGCGCGCCTCCTCCCCTCCCGCCTTTCTACTATTTTTTAAATGATTTCCAAACTTCTCGGAAGTGATGCTGGCGGCCGGGGAAATCCTCCCGCCGAAGGGGAAACATCCCCAGGCTGCCGGTTGCTCGTTCAGGTGCTGGGAGATACGGGAAGGGGTTGCTCGGCCCCTGCCCGGGCAAAGCGTGGGCCGTGCGGGGAGAGGGGGTCCCCTCCATCACCCCTCTTCCAGCTGGAAGCTGGCCATGCCCCAGCCCCGCTCCTCCCGCCACGCTGGAAGCAGAGCGGGTCCGTGTCCGCGTACCTCTGCGGGCCCAGGGGCAGCGTCTGATGGCAGCGGGAGCCCTGGAATTACGAATCGCTGCCCGAGACTTGTTAAAACCACCACTGACACCGTCCCCATCAATGCACCGTATCCGGAGAGAGGCAGCTGTGCTGCGCCGCCTTCGTCTTTTGAAACGTGAAATGTAAAATGTCACCGCAGGGAGACGCAGGAAGGAACCGAGGCACCTTGCACACGGTAAAACCTGAGCATCGGTCTCACGGTGCGTGTCCCAGACATCCCAGGGCATCACGCTTCACGCTGCTTAGCGCTGCTCATCCCCACGGCAGAAGGCAGAGCATCCGTATTCAAGCCAACGGCCTCGTTCTGGAGGCACTCGTATTTTTGCAACGATTCGGCACAGCAGGGCTGGCCTCAACCCCTCTCGCCACCCCATTTAACCGGGTCCCCGTCCCCTTCCTACTCGGCTCAGGAGGGGCCAGCGCCCCAGTTACACAACACAAGTGCTTTACATCACTCTTTTGCAACACTTGCTTGCAACGGGCAACTTAAATGACCATTTCTAGCAGCAAAATGTCTGTTTCTAGCAGATCCCCCGTGCAGCAGAGACCAGCAGCAACAATGTGAGGAGTCACCCTGATCTGGAAAAGGAGGGTTGCCCCCAAAACCCATGGGTGCAACCCAGCTAAGGGTAACGACACCTCCCCATCTGCAGGACTTCTCCACCTAGTGCACCTAACTGGGCTGTTCACTCGAGCAGTTTTTCTGTGACCCGGCTAAAACCCGCTCCCAGTGACGGTCCCCACGTGAACACCAATTTCTGACTTTTCAGGTACTTCCAGTTTTGCCACTGCACCCGCCGCTGGAAGAAGTTGACGGCAACTGGTGCCGCTCTCCAGCCGCAGGGAGGAGGAACGGGCCGAGAGGCGAGGCAGCTGGGGGGGTGACGAACCCAGCTTCTGCGGAAACCTCCCCAAAGCAGAGCCCGGAGATGGCGGCAAGCACGAGGAAGTGGCAGCAGACGTCTCGGGGAGGAGCTCTAGCTTATTTATTTCTATGTAGATTCATTTATAGAAAATGTTTTGCAGCTCCCACTGGAGCGGAGGTCCTGAAGGAAACGTAGGTTCATTTTTTAGTTTGTTAAGCTCATTTTTTTTGGTTCACCGCAGCCGACAGCGTGGGAGGTGGAGGGGTGCTCTCACCGAGCTGCAGCCCGGCAGGCCCCCCCGAGCGGTGCCGCAGGCCCTCCTGCAGGAAACACAGCTCCCAGCACTGCGGTCTGGCCTCGCTTCAAGCTCTATCGTTGTATTCATCTGCTTTTTGTGACCGTTTGGGGGCAAAAAGCAGTATTTCTGCTGCTGAGTGCCCTGGGCAATAGTGCTGCCCTCGGCCAGGGTCTGCCCCGGGGCTCTGTGGCTCACAGGGCTGTTCCACCAGGTGCCTGGGGAGAACTAATGCAATCTGATACTATTAAAATACGATCTGCTCTCGACAAGGTGCACAGAGGACTTAATGCAATAGATCATCCCCAAAACTCGGGAACTGCCCTCAAAGCAGCTGCTTTAGGAGGGGGTCGGACTCGACCCCTGCATCACCCAGCCTGCAGCCTGGACAGGAGCCCTCTTACAGGCAGCTGCCCAATCCTTGTTACCCTGCTCCAGGGCAAATGTGCTGCCCCTAGAGCAAGGTTTTTGGAAAGAGGGTTCTTCGCGTCCTCCTGGACGTGATTTAGGCAGGGCCCTACACCACAGACTGCCTTCATCTGCACCCCAGAAGGTGAGGGTCTGATTCAATGCTCATTGTTCAGATGAAGAACAGAGGCAAGACACACTGAGGTCGTGCTGCGTGACTGCGGATATACAACCAGGAGATCCTCATTTCTTTCGCCAACATCTCCTGACCCCTTTATCGTGTTCTGTAACTGCAGTGGTTCAGACCACGGGTCCCTCCAGCCCAGCAGTGGCTCCCCCGCAGTGACCCACCCCCCGAGTGAGCCCCTACCACCGAGCAAGGCGCGGGCAGGCGCCTACGGTGTTTTCCACTAGCACCCTTCCAGCGTTTCAGCATTCTATTCAGTAACCTCCAATGATCTCTCCTCCAAGCCCTCGTCTCGGCCGCCCTTGGGGACATGCCACCTCCCCGCCCACACCATGCCCCCAGGCAGGGCACCCCATGGCTCCACTCAGCACCGCATGAAGACCCACTCCTGTTGTTGCTGCTCCTCCCAGTTTCACTGGATGATGCCAGTCCTTGTACTGGAAGAGAGTTTGAAGACAATGTCCCAGCTCCAAAAGTTAAAGTTTGACAAAGTTGGCAGTGACTGAAAACAGAGTTACAAAGGGAACATCTGGCAGCCCTAGTAATAGGCAGCACCATCCACCCCACCTATAATTAAGCAATCCATGAAAATTATTAGCAACCTGGAGCCATAAATTAGTCGGTCCAAAAATCATCAGTGAGGGAAAAGGCTCTGGAGTGAAAACACCCTCAATATTGTAAGTGAAGAGCCCATGGCCACTGGAGCAAGTTGGGTTGGGGGCAGTGGGGCTCCATCCCTGGCAGCTGCCCTGGTTTGGGGGATTCCCTTCTGCAGCACATCACTCCTGAAACGAAAGGCAAACATCCTTATTTATTTTGGCTTCCTCCACCGTAATAATTTTTGGAGGTAGACAAGCTTAAGAGGGTCATAAAAAGAAGCAAGGAGTGGGTTTAACACCTCCCAAGCTTCTGAGGAGGTTTTTTAGGCACGGCTGTGGTGCGGGAGGGAGAGCAGGGCCCAGCTAGTGCTGACCAAGTGCCGTTCGAGGCACGGAATTTGACAGCTGGTTTTGATTTTGATCTTGTTTCTACAAAAGGAAATTGGGACTAATTCTCCCGAAAGCCGTGGCTTTGCACTGCCGTGCTCCTGGGCTGGGGGCGAGAGGAGTGGGACGGCCGGAGCCGCTCCAGAGCCCATCAGAGCCAGCAGAACGGCTGCCAGCGACGCTGAACCGACGCCACGCTCCTCGCCCCAAGGATTTTACAATCCATGGAAGATTAATCTTTTGTCTCCACTTTGTTCCTCGGAGATGAGGAAAAAATTATGTTTGCTGGAAAGGCTGAGAGAGCAGCCTGTGTGCTGGTAACCAGCCCCCAGGCTCCGGCTCCAGCTCCAGCATGTGAAGTAGCGATGGATAATGCACACTAACCGAGCCTGAGTGCAGGCTAACCATGGGTTTAAAGACTGTCAGCAGCAATTATGGCTTGAAGGATGGGAGAAAATGTACAGGGCTTTCGGTTGACTGTATTTCATCCTCTTTGTTTCTGCGGCAACATGGTTTAGGGTCCGCATCTGCGCTCCTTGCTCAGGTCAAGTTCGTCTTAATTCAGAAGCGTTACAAGTGGGTGATAGATGCAGGAGCCAGCCCTTGGTGTGCGCATTTAACACCGTTTCGGGAACCTCATTGCAACCCCCTGAGCTCACCTGCAGCTGCACACTCACATGCCCCCGTGGATTGCTCCCGGGAGAGGAGCAGCGAGCCTAAAAAGAACAAATTCAGGGTTAATTGCCCCAAACAGAGAGGCTAGTGCCACCCAAGGACGTGCAAATCTCTTCCGTCAACAGCTCTCACCTTCACAAAGCAACCCGGGGTTCTGTGCAGCTGCCCACTGTACTGCTCCAGCACCCTCCCCGGGCTCTGGGGTTGTCACACAAAGTGGCATTAATTAATTAAAGGTGACAGTGCCACTGCCATTTGCCATCCCGCTCCCAGGCTTTCTCCCACGGCATCCTCCCAGTTCACGTGCAGCGAATTCCCATCCACAGGGGAGAGTCAGGAATGGGGTTTTTTCTGCAGAAGCCTTGATATTTGCTTTTCCTACGTAGAAAAAAAAAACCCAACTCCTTGAAATAACAGGTTGAGGTTCTTCTAAATGTTACACGTCGGCTGACCTTTCGGAGCCAGGCTTAGGGGTTTATTTTTAATCCCCCAGCCAGGACTCCCAGCAGCTGCGGGCCAATTCTGCTCCCCAAGGGCTGGATCCAAAAAGCACTGAAACACACTCAAAGGCAGCACCAATCCTCACCGCTGCAATGCTCAGGGTTGGAGCTCCAGTATTTCCACCCTTGCTGGAAATGTATACCCTAGGCTGTGTGTCCTGTGCACCTTAAGGTGCTGTAGGAGTGTGGTCACCGTCGGGATTTGGCTTCTCAGAGCATAAATGCAGCTGTTGAAGGTGGCAGGGAAGCAGCAGCCCTGCCATGCATCCCGCCGGGGCGCACGGGATGATGCAGATTTGCAGCACAGGGCTGCAGCAGTCTGGGCTCTGCGGAGCCCACCTGGGGCCATGGATGCAGAGAGACGGAGGTCCTGGAAATACCTGGCCAGCACAGGATTTCGAGGCAGGCAGGGGGTTACGTCTAGGGAAAATGAGGAGGAATGGTCTGTACGGACAAGGCTTTTCTGTTGGGAGGCGATGGATGCACGGGGTAGTCGCCCTATTTTCCAGCTCTGCTCCCACCGCAAATGGCTACGAGGAATAGGATTCCCAGTGTCAGGCAATATTTACAGTGGCAGCTATAAAGCATATGCATTGAGGTTGCCTTTCCTTTCATGGCTATGTCTGTAATTAAGCTGGAAACGGGGCTTTCCTAAGTACAATGCCCCAATCAGGGCATTTCTGGAGCCATCGCCCAAGCTCTGCCGGGCAGGATTTGAGCAAGGATCCTGTGGCATTTCTGAACTCCCTGGCATTTTCCTCGCAGCCATCAGCAGCACACTTAGAAGTGTGTGTTTATGAATCCAGACCTAAATTGGGCAATTATTTTTTTTTAAAAAAAACTGTATTCCAATCCCTTTCAAAGGTAGGAAAATACATTAATATCCATCGAAGGGGGAACACAGCGACACTCGCTCTGACGCTCAGATGGGTTTTTCCCTGATGCAAAATACCTCCTGGAAAAAAAACCCTGCCTTTGTGGCGTGTCATTCCCGGGGTTTTTGCTGGAGTTTAGGAAACAGCGAAAGCAAATAACACAACGGGAGGCTCCAAGGCAGCGTCGAGCAAGCCGAGAGCCCTGCACATACCTGGGGCTGGGCTGATGTTTGAGGTGGTTAATTCAGCCCTCTCGCTACAGGCAAAATTTCACTCCATGTTTCCCTCCAGCAAAAGCACAAGCCAAAAATGGAAAAACGTCTGGTTTTAACTAGGCAGAACGAACGATTCCGGCTCTCCATGGAGATGCAACATTCACCAAGGGGAGGGTAAGGGCTGGCCGGCACGCTGGGCGCTGAACCAGCATCAGAGGGGTTTTGCCTCTCTTTCGCATCTACAGCACCTTTTCTCTCTCCTACCAAGCAGGAATCGCACAATGTCACAGCACCAGAAACCGACCCCCTCCAACCACAGATCTCCCTTGACAGCGGGCGAACACGTCATGGTGGCTTCGAAGCCAAAAATGCCCACGGGAGGTGGCCCCTCCAGCTGGAGGGATGCAACCTGCAGTGCAAACCGGCCACAGCGCTACCTGAAAGGATGCCCTTGTCCCTCCTGCACCCTGGTCCTGCAGGGGGGTGGGTGCTGTGGGGCTGGGGAGGAGGGTGCCCATCCCAGCATCGAGCAGCCTTTTTGGAAGCGAAGGGGTCATCGGCACCCGACACGCTACGTGGGATGATTTGCTGGAGCTAGTTTTTTACCATGCAATTTCTTTTTAAGGCTGATTCCCAGGTCTGGAGGGTAGGAAATGGGGAAACTGGGGGGTTTCGTGACAGCACCGAGTCCTTCTGCAGTTTCCTAGGAGATCGGAGATGGGCTGCCCGCGCTGAGCGATGCTGAAGGCAGGACTGGAGCTGGCCCCCAGCCCTATATCATCTCCCCCTGCAAGCCACCGAGGCCACGCTGCTGAGCCCTGGGACTGCCCTGATCTCAGACAGCAGCTGAGTTGCACAGGGAAAAATGAAAATAAAAATAATTTTTANTTTTTAAAAAAATAAAAATAAAAAAAAATAAAAATAAAAAAAAAAAAAGGCACTGGGAGGGCCAGGCCCCATGCACTGGCCAGCGGGACACCCTCCTCGCAGCGGAGGAAAGGAGCCGGGACGTGCCAGCTTCAGCTCTTCAGCTGTGGAGATCCCACCGTGGCCATCACATCCTGGCCCCAAGCAGGGGACGCTGGACGTGGTTCACTAGGATGGAAAATAAAACCTATGCACAGCCTGGAGCCAAGTTTTGCAGGGCGGTGAGCATCCCTCCTTCCTCTGGGCTCTTCGCTGCCTTCAAATCATCAGAAATGTGCCAAAATGGGACATTCAGTGGCGTATTTTCAGCGGCGGGGCTTGGGGAAGTGACCTTTAGCGAGGACGGGAACCCCGGCCCAGCCAGCCCTGCTATTTTTAACCGAGTATCAGGCCGAGCGATGGCGAGTTTCCTTCCTCTTTCTCTTTCGTGAGCGCTGAACAAAGGAAAACCAGATAAACCTCCACAAACCCTCCACTTTGAGGCAGGGAAGCTCACGAGGGAAAAAAAAAGGTAACCCAGCACATTTCTGTACAGCGTTGGGATGGATGGTTCCGGCTGCGAATTTCCCTGCGAATTGGGAAAATACAGCAGTGACTCCACTGATGCTTTTTTAGCAAAAAAAATGCAACCAGGGTAAAAGGGACCGGTTTGACTGGGGAGTTAAGCTGGAAGGAACAGGGGAAAAATAAAAAGCAGCAGCATTGTTTTTTCCAAAAGTCCCAGGATCTTGTTCCAACGCCTCCTAAGCAAAAAAAAAGGGAATTTTTCCCTTTAAAGCAACACAGTTTTAGCTCTGTTTAAGAAGGGGAGGAATCAAAAAACATAAAAATGAAAGGTTTCATTTGTCATAGCTCCCTTTCCCGAAGTTTTTACTTTTTTTTTTGTCTTGAAAGGAGAAGCCAAGCCACCACCACCCCAATTTGATGCCTGCACCAAGAAAATTTCTCAAACACCTCCTGAAAATTTGCCATGAATTACCAACACACATCTACAGCTCCAGGACACCTTATTCTTCCGGGTGCATTGATACACCGAAACGTGTGAGCCACATCCCCGCCTGCAGGATGGGCAAGACAGGACCAAACCCCCTTGTCTTTCCCTGGAAAACACAAAAATGTTTTGCATCAAAAATCTTTAGAGAATTGGCTGTCAGTCGCTGGTGTAGTGACTGTATTTACAGCTTCTGATAGTGTCTGTGTTTTGCAGGTAGTTTGCAAAAAAAGTGGAAACATTATGTGGAGGGAGATATATATGTATTTAGGCATATATAGCTCACAAATATATCAAGCGCTACCTACGCGCAACATAAAAGAAATTGTTTGCCAAACACTTAACATGCTGCTGTCGGTTTCTCTGATTCTCTTCCCTGAAAAAAAAAATATATCCTACATTAATCAGAGAGCAACTATATAGCATGACAGGAACAGCTTTTGGCTCTGCAAAGGAAGAACATGTGCGATTGCTCAGTTCATTTTGGTTTGGATGCCGAGCCCAGAAATGCTGACGGCTGCTCATGCCGAAGGCGGTGGCCTTTGCGGGAGATGTAATGATTTTTTTCCACCATTTTTCGCCTGTTTTATTCCAGCTTGAGGAATTGGTGATGGTTTCCCGGCTCAGATGTCATGCCTGAGCATCCCTCCAAATCAAGTTGCTCTGGTTGTTCTTACCTTCTCGCTGGGCTTGGACCAAGCGGATTCAGGCTGTGCCTGTGCCCTGCAACCAGGGGCTAAGGAGGTAAAAATAAGGAAAACAACCCAAAAAAACCAGCCCTTTGAAATTCTCCTATTTGCATGGCTCCAGGGACCAGTGCTTCGGGAGCAAACATGTTCCTGAGATGTATGGCAACGTCAAGAGCAATGGCCCTCGTGTTGCCTCAGCGCCCGGACCCCAGCTGGGATGACCCTGGGAGAGCTTGGGGGGACTTGCCAGCTTCCCACAACACAAGCCACGTCTTGGCCATGTTTGTGCGGGTCCAGCCTGGGTCCCCAGCCAGGGCCACCACTGCGGGCACCGCTTCTGCCGGCAGCGGCTCAGGCTGGCACTCACCATCCTGCAGCCTCCCTGTGGACCCCAAACCTTGTGCAAAGCCGTTGTGGCTTCACCAAGCGGAAACATCACATCTCGTCCTCCTCAAACCATGGGCCAATTCTGCCTGCTTTTGGTTTTTTTATATATTTTTTTATGAAGGCGTGGCTTGCTTTGCACTCCTGCTCTTGCTCACCTGAGCGCAGAGGCTCCATCCCAGTAGGCTCCCTCCATCCCTGGGCTTTCCCAAAAAATACTTTTCATTTGCACACAATTCCCTGCCCTGGCAGGTGGCTCCCGGGGATCTCTGCAGTGCCGCAGCCGTTGGGGCCGTGCACGGATGAAAGGGGGGAGCCAGCGGCCGAGAGGAAAAGGCGCCCACGTTCCCCTGGGCGATCAAGGGTCTGCAAAGGAAATTAGCTGCTTAGATATCCCCCCAGCCCCTGGCTCCTTGGGCAGGGGAGAACGGGGGCTCTGGGATGGTGGTGGGATGCAGCCAGGCTTCGCCTGCCACCCCCGGCACCGGTGTGGCGGAGGCTGCCCTCGGCGTGGCGTCACTGCGGTCGGGACGTCGGGAACAACCTTGCCACAAAAATCGAAGCCGGGAATCTGAAAATAAAAATATCACACATGATTTCAGGCTTGCTGAAAGCATGATTGACTGTTTAATTCCCCCCCACACACACACTTCTTTCCTCCTAACGCGGGTGACTCAGCCCTGGCACAGCCACGGAGGCTTCTCCTGGCTCCTGCCCTCACCGCGAGAGCGGAAAATGTACCCTCTCGTAAACGCCGGCAGCGATAATCAAGCCCAGTGTTCGCGGGGCTGACCGACTACTGCCAATTAAAACAGAGCTGGTGGCACTCTCCCACGCTCAGCCTGAGCGGCAAAAGCACTCGCCGCCGAGAAAACGCTCTCCATCACCCCGGGATGCTGCTGACCCTGCTGAACCCCAAACCCGCAGGTCCAAAAGGGCTGAGGATGCCAAGCGCCTCTCCTGCTGGGCACGGGCACATGAGGCAAAGGCAGCTGCCTGCGGGACCTGGTGGGGTGGGAAAGCCAAAACCGATGATATTTAAAATGCCACCTGGCCAGAGCGCTGCTGCCACGGGTTGGCCTCTGCTTCCAGCGATTGCCATGGGAAATGCTCCCCATCAGCCCAGGTCTGCGCTGGGCTCGGTGCTCGGTAGGACCAGGCGTGTGGATGAAAATAAACCCCAAAGCTCAAGGGAAAAAGATGAGACCCGTGGGACAACTCATCTCCCAAAGCCGCTTCTTTTATTCCTGTGCAAAGCTGCAAAGAGGAAAAGCAAGCCAACAACGTGAAAAGCATTGGTCCTGCACCGAGGAACTAGAAAAACACTGTTAAAGGAAAACAGGCTCCTTTGAGGCTGGCTTGATGCAGGGCTGCCTGCTCGTGTGGGCCATCAGGGCCAGGATGTTTTTTGTTTGCTTTGATTATTTTTAGTATCTGTAAATCTTCATCATTTGCTAAGCAAAAGCAGCCCACTACAGGTAGGGAAATAAACCCTCGACTGGCCCGGCTCCCCTTCCCAGCAGAGAGGAGCAGTCAGCAATTTTAAAGTTCATCTTTTGCCAATGGCATCACTGCTACCGAGCGCAACCCCAGTGACTAAACAGAGCCAACCCATCCTCATCCCTCCCCTGCTTCATTTACACCTCCCAGCTGTGATTTTGCTATTCTATTTCTGCTCCCTTGCTCATCCCGGGGCCAGGCAGGAGGAGGGCAGAGGGATGCACTCTACCCACAGCCGCCACTGCATTTCCCCACTTTCGCCACTTTGCGCATCTCCCGCTGTGCCGTGTCCAGTGGTGGGGGATCCCCTCCGGCCCCCCGGCAGCTCGCCTGGCGTGGGTCAGCGCTGCACCCCAGCACGTCGCAGCCCTGACGGCATTTTGGGGCTGCACTGGGCCCCCTGTGCCAACCCACGGGGTTTCGTGCGAGTCATGGTGTGCTGCGTGCCTGCCTGCCTGCCTCTTCCCCTGGAAGTCTCTCACACCAATCTTGGCTTTTACATTATTTTTACACTCCAAGTTTCTAGCTGTAGACATGCAGCGAGTGCTCTCCAAATGCAAAACCCGGAATTCATACATTTAGAATCCAGCATTTATTTTAAAAAAACCAAATTAATTGCTCTAAGGCCCAAACTCACAGCTCTGGAGGGAGGACCACACAGGGCATCTCCTGTTACCGGCGGGATGCAGCTGTAGGACTTGGCGTCCTTCATCCCCCCTGAACAGCAGCGCCTGGTGGGAGCTCGGCTGTGCTGGAAGTTCCCGTGTCTCCGAGGGATCACCGGGAACCTGACCTTGAGCACTCTCAGCTTTACACAGCGGCAGCACAAAGCTGGGCGGGGAGAGACCCTGCGGGCACAGCAGAGATTTTTCCACTGTGGGTGGATTTTCCCTGGGGAGGTTTAATGCAGCAGGGAGACGTTTGCTTGGCCCTGGCCAGACCGCACTGCTCTCTGCAGGCATCCAAAGGCCCGTGGCTCTGCACAACAAAACACCCCCCAAAATTAGAAAGCAAAGGCCGTAGTGTTTCCTTTCTGCTTTCCCAACCTGTAAAATGACACACCTATTTTCAAGCTTCCCTATGGGGCCAGAAGCTCTCTCCCCCCAATCAACCTCATCACGCAAGATCATGAGTCCCCAGGTGCACTTTAAGTAAAATACAAAGAGCCACATTTACTTTTAAAACATAAGCATCCAAAGGTACATAAAGCCTAAGAGGGTTTGCAAGCCACCCAGCCTGCATCTCTCTGAAGACGGAGTGGAGCTGAGCCCTTGTCTCCCACATCAGAAGCAGCCTGTGATAAAAAGGAAAGAAAAAAAATAAATCACAAGAACATTTGCTGCTGGAAACTGCTCATGGGAAGGGCGCAATGTCTGGAAGGAGCCTGTGCACACAACGTGCGCCAAGGAATGGGACAAGATATGGTATCTCCGCATCCACGCTCGGTGCAAGATGCAAAGAGCACCCCCCAGTTTGGGGCCACCCTGGGCTCCTGGCCGGGGACTGCTGTGCCCACCATGAGCACCCTGCATGCCGGCCCCGGGGAAGCACAAACCAAACAGTTAAGTAAATTTAATTTTAACCCGGTGAGGAGGCGGCTCTCTGCAGATGGCATCAATACCAGCTTCACTGCCAGCTCCACGGTGTGTCATCGGTTCTGCTCAGCCTTAAGTGATGCAAATATAGAAAACAATGTCATTGTTGCTAGGATTTTCAGGCTCCGGCTGCCTGGTCAGACTCAGAGCGTGTGGCAATGCTGGGGAAGGATGGCCATGAGGAATGGTGTTATTTCAGATGAAGAGGAAGATGAGTAACTTTTCCAAAGGTTGAGTCCTTTCAGTGCAGAATGGCATTTTTTAAATGGCTCAGCTCTCAGTTAGCAATAATGCTTTCGGCTCCCGTGGGCCTCAAGAACATCGAAGTGTGGGTCTGCTCTGGGTTTTGGGGTGGTGGTAAGAGCTACCCCAAGTGACGCAATGTCCTGGGTTTGCTCAGCCCCAGCCCCAAGCTCTGAGCTCACAGAAACATCTTGACATCGATGTGCAAAACGACCAGAAATTGGTACTTATAAACCACCAGCCATCCCTATTTACCCCTGAAACTCTCCCCCAGAGCCAGATCGACCACAATGTCAGGGCAGCAATGAGGGGCGAAGCCCCGTTAAACCCCGCCATGCCTCCCACCGCATGGCCAACACATGAGACATGGCACAAGGCAAACGCTCCAGCAGCAGTGACCCCGTCTCAGGTCTGCTGCTGCTGCCCCAGCAGCAGCAAGGACACGGGACAGTGGCTTTGCCATCGCCTGCCCACACGGCCGCCCCAGCCTTGCCTCCTGGCATGGCATCCTTCGCACCGCAGGAGCTGGCCCCTGCTCCGAGCTTTCCCAGGGCATCTGTGCACGCACAGCGGTGGGTTCCCACCTCCGCAGGCTGCCCACAGGCAAATGCACCTGCAGTGAAAGATTTTGACTATTCTCCTCCCAAAAAGCCATCAGTTCCCCCCATGTCACCCAAATTCAGCTGGCTGGAGAGCTCTACTTTTCTCCTTGCTATCCCGCAGCAGCTACCAGTGGGCATTGCCCTGCCTGCCCAGGGGTTTGCAGTAATACAACAGGCAACCTTATATTTCCCATACCCCTCAGACCAGCCGTGAATACACCCCCCACCCTGCACAGCTGTGCCAGCGAGGCCATTGCACAGCCCTGGGCTCCAGGCACACCGAGGAGCAGAGTTTCAGGGCTATTTAGACTGCCACGAGGCTCACCGTGCTCACAGTGCTCCGTCTTGAAGTATCTAAAGCACCTGCCCAGGATCCACGGGACGTCTGGGACTTTTTGGAGCCTGAACCAGACTCTTTCAGGTGCCTGTTTTGCAGGGGGAGTTGTGTGGGCAACACTGTCACTCCACTCAAAAATAGGATTTCTCTTTCAACAGCTCTGTGCCCGATGACTACTGGCTCTGAAACCACTCAGGGGGGCACACATTTCCCAGAGGCGATGCACCCTCCTTGTACACCCCACGTGCCTGGCCCCACTGCCTGTGGCAGAGCCCCGCTGCAGGGAGATGCCAGGAAAATTAATTTCCACCTAATTAACCGATGATCCGCTATGCAGCCTGCAAACAGCAGTCAGAGGCTACTTTGGCTGGGAACTGCAAACCGTCTTGCTCCGTCCACTGGCAGCAGGACGCAGGGTGTCCCTGGCATGGGGCCGAGAGGATGGGGATGGGAAAGGCGAGGGGAACAGCCCTGCACAGGAAAGCCTGCAAGCGCTCCACCGTCCAAACATCTGACATCCAGCCCCAGCCCAATCAGCTTCTTGTCCATGAAAATACACAACTGTGACCTATTTCCAAGGAATGCGAGTGCCCGTTTAAACAAATCCCTGATAAATGAACGCAAGAAACCATTTCCTCCCTATTTCCTTCCATTAGAAATGAAACACTGCCATTAATCACCACTAAAGAAATAAAACCCCTAAATGATCTGCTAGTGACTGCCTGAGTCAGGTCCCTCTCCTCAAGCTCACTGCAGACCTGACCCCAGGCACGGCAGGGCTAATTCTGGCCCCGCTGAGCCAAACCATTGCTCTCTCCTACCTTCACTACATTAAAAAAAAAAAAAAATGAAGATATGTAGCTGTTGTCCAGGGCATGCCATGTGCCAGGGTTAGCTGATGCTCAGCCCTGTGTGCACCCCCTGTTTTATTACTCCAATTAATTTAATTTTTTTACTCCAATTAATTTTTTTTTTCCTCCAGGAAAGCTTGTTTGCAAAAGCCCTTTAGGAAAATCACGCCCCAGATCAAATATTAAGGTCTTTTAATAAGAGCTGTTGTTTTGCAAACCCTCCTGCAGCCTCCAGCCACAGTGACCCTTTCACATCCCGCTCCCTGCCTGCTTCCCTCTAAAAGTGAATCCCACCTCTGAGATGGCAGCGAGCAAACTTCCTGGTGGCTGCGATGGTGCTAACGGCCCGGGGGAAGCAGCTGGTCCCTGCGACACGATGTCCTGGCCAAGCGCTGCCAGGAGCAGCTTGCTGGTACACGGAGCAATTATCTCTGGCAAGAAGGAGGTCGGATGCTGTTTCACAGAGGATGCAGAAAATTTTCCTGCATTTGCAGACTTGGCTTGCGAAGATAACTTTGGGCTGGTTTGCTTTTTTTTGAGCCAGATTAGGATTTTTCTTGTACACCGCACACGGGGCTGTTTACTAAATGCTGTTGGCAAAACACAGCCCAGCACAAACCTCAGTGGCGGCCACGCTGGATGCGTGCAGCTCCCAACACCGGCTGCAAGAGAGGGTGCAGTGTCTTGCTCCGACATCAGCACCGGAGCCAGCTGGGGCAAAGGGGTCTTCTGTGCCCCAGGAAGTGCCAGGCATTAGGAAATCATTCAATACCTGTGCAAAGCGTGCAAAAGACTCCCTTTCCCCAGGCAGATTGGCTATTAACAGTGACGCCGTGGACACAGAGCACGAGGAGATGTCCTTGTTTCTGTAGCTGGTCAGAGCGATACCTGCATTCCCCTGTGAAATGGGGGGACTTGTCTTGCTGGGGTGCTGTGAGGGTGAGCACAGCACAGACCATGGGGTGCTCAGGCTGTGATGCTTGTGTTTTACCTGCAGGATCACAGCCAGGATGGTTACGTGGCCGTAGGATGGGGACGTTGGCAGGTGCCGCCCTGCCTCCTCCTGCTGCCTACTGCATCCTCCAGTCCCACCCTACCCATGCTGGGACCATCCCCAGGAGGGGACCTCACAGAAAAGCAGGAGACAAACCCCAGGGACATCCACACCACCGCTGTCCCACAGGCAAGGAGCTTGGGTGCTGCCCTTCAGCTTGCAGCCCCAGCCCCCCCGCAGCGAGGAGCCAAAACTTGCTCTAGCCCAGCACGGAGTGAGATGCTTCCTGCTCCGGCGCTTATCTCCATGGCCAGGCGGCCTCGAGGAAGCCGAACACCCTCGCGCCGTTGCTTGGTGGCTGCCGGCCAAGGGTGCACTTGCGTTTTGCACAAACATGGCAGGGCCAGTTGTTCCCGCTGTTGGCATGGCACACGGGGCCCGGTTGGCGGCGTCCCGGGGCGGCAGCATGCCCCCGCGAGCAGCACGGACCGAAGATAAATATTTTTGACCTGATCTCACTCTTACATCATGCAAATTTGCATGGACACATGCACCCGGCAATCCTGGCCCCGTGGATCCTGATGCTCCCCTGGGGAAAGCCTTTGGGGGACACGCTTCAGGGCATTGTGGGTCTCGTGGTTTGGCAGAGGCAGCATTGCAACCCCACATCTGTCGCATCACGATGCCCAGTCCCTCCCCAGTCACCTCCTCATGAGCACTCCAGAGAATGCCAGCGATGGCCCCGGGGTGCAGATCAAGCACAAACTGCCACCGCTGTGTCCCAGGGGGGCAGTGGGGTCCCCGGGCGGCAGTAGGGTTCCCAGAGATACCCTCATCCGGGGCATGTGCAAAGCCCCAAACATCCCGCTTGCACATGGTTTTGCTCCTGCGTGAGAGTTCTCAAGGGGGAGAAGATGACCCAGCCCACGTTGTGTCCCTCATCCCCCGCTAATGAGCTCCACAACCCACTTCATGAAGGTCCAGCAGCATGACCCAAACCTTGGGCAGCTCACGGGATGCAGGCCCGCAGCGCTTGCTGTAGCCCACGGATGGGATTCAACTGCTTACCAAGTCCCTGCTCCTGAAAAGCGAGGCTTGCTCTCCTGGCACAGGAGCCACTTAGCTGCCATAAATGTCCAGCCTGTGCCCAAAAGCCTTCCTGGGAAATCAGTTTAGTATTGCTCGAGCGCGCAGCAGCGCTTGGCCATGATATTAAATTCACTCCGAAAGAAAGACGGACCATGTCTCCAATGGCTGGGGCAAATCCCCATGGGTTTGGTCCTGCCTTGTAGCATTGGGTGACCCCGGCGCGAGATGGCTTCCCATGGAGGCCAGCAGACCTTGACACGCACCGCTGAGGTCTTTCTTGAGGACATCCTTGGGCCAGGGCACCAGAGCAGCCACCCCTGCCTGCACACCCACTGCGAGGCATCTTTGCATCGACTTCTGCACATATTTTTGCAGACATGCTAAGAGGCAGGGTGAGAATATCAGGAGGAAATGTGCTGAAGGTGAACCCTGTGCTCTGTGGGTGAGATCTGACATTCAAGGTCTCCAGGGGTCCCCAGGCCATGTGAGGGATACAGAACAAGGGATGCACTCCAAGATGCAGCTGCAAAGCCTTCAGCAAACAACTATAAGCAGCAAACGAGCACGAGTCGCTCAGCAAGCCTTGGCTGACAACTCATGAACAGAAATAGCAGGGAGTTTGCTAAATAAGTTGTGCCGGCGGTCGCTTATCTCCATTAAAATACCCACGCACAGGGGATGCACCCCTACAAGGGGCCGGCGGCATTGGGGCGGGGGGCCGTGGCACTGAAAGCGCCACGGCCTCTCACTCCAGTGCCACCGGCGTTTTGCATCGTGCAACTGCTCCGGGGGCATGAAGAAATGCCAAGAGCGTGCAAAACCTCGATAAGGTCAGTGGGTAGGAAATGCAGCCGAAATCCTTGAGTTTCGTAATGGGGCTGACAATAGCCCGGAGAGCTGCCAACTTTCCTTTCATGCACCGAGCGACAAGTGCGCTCAGAAACTTCAGGCTCTCTGCAAAGAAAAGAGCTGAAAAGAAAAGAAATTTTGCTGAAGGAGAGAGTTTTGGCACGGTTTTCTGAATTTCAGCTAGTTTTGCTGTGAGATGGTGAGAAATGTCCCCTCCAGCATGACTGAGCTGGGAGCTGCCCTCGCTCGCCCCAGCCCAAGAGGGAGCAAAAGAAATAAATATCACGAAATTCAAGAGCAGGGGGAAAACACAACGTTTCTGGATAAATATTTAGGCTTTGCTATAAACTCCCTGCTGCAATGTCTCCCATTGCAGCCGGGCACTTTTTGCATTTCAAAGTTGGGATTTTCAATGCAAATGCTCCTCAGCAGCCAAACCTGGGCCCTGCCGTGGTCCAGGGGACTGTGGGTGTAAGGGCACCCTTGGCTCTGCCGGCCACCAGCCACGCGTTTTGCTCATGGGAAAATCCTCAGTCCTGTTGGAGCATGGGATGGAGGCGAAAATCCACCGAGGAATTTGCTCAGGGAGGTGCTCAGGTCAAGCCATTTCTTGTCCCTAATGGAGATGGGGAGCTCCGAGGGTTGGAGAGGTGATCGTACCACCCTGCTGGGGAAAAGGCAGCTTTAAGCCAAGAGTCTTTATCTAGCAGCATAAATGGGTGAAAAAGAAGCATATTTGGGAGCTGAGCTCTGCAGTGGGTTTGTGCCCTAATAGGGGCTGCAGAAACCCAGCTCCAAAGCCCCAGTGAAGCATTTGGGCCCCTGGGAGGATGCACGGGTCCCAAAATCCTCCCTGAGCTCCCTTGCTGGAGGCTGGGGACCTGGCGTGACCTTGATTTTGGGCAGAGCCAGGAATGGCCACAGGGCCACACTGCCCGTCACCCCCAGCGGGGACAGGGGTCCCATCCTGCCCCGTCCCAGGGTGGCAAACAGCATTCCCAGCCCCGGCAATTAACGTCTGCACGGGTCGCTGGGTTTGCAAAGTGTTTGGGATTTGCATTTGATTAAAATTAAGTGCTAGGAAAATAAAGGCACGCCAGTTCCTTATTGCAGCTGGGCCAGGGCGAGGAGAGCGAGGTCCAACAGCGTGACCGGTGCGAGGGAAAGAGCGGGGACAGGGAGGACAAAACCCCCGAATTCACTGTAGAAGGGGGTGAGGGCAGGGGCTGGAGCAGGGGCCGTGACATGGGGAGGCTGAACGCCAGTCAAAGCAAGCACGCCCAGCACTCGGGATGACTCGCAGAGCTTGTTGGGTTTTGTCCTCTCCGCTTTGGCGCAGAATTTGTATATGGAAAAAACATGCCAGGCACACGACAACAGACCCGCTCCATCTGGATAAATAGTTAACCGAGTAGTCAAAATAGCTGGTGCTACGAAACAGCTGCTGGGACAGGAGACAGCGGCAGAGGAGAAGCATCACTGGAAAAACAGGCTGGGAGGAAGGAAGTGCTCGAGCAAGGGGATGCACTGGAGGGGAAGGGGGAACAGGCAGCGGCAGATGGTCCCATGTGAGCCGAGACCCCACAGCACTGCCAGAGCACCCCGTGTCCCCCCACCAGCCTCCCCTGGGCTTTGCCGAGCCTCTTCCCCGGAGCATCCCAAAAAGGGGTGCTGGAGCTCCTGCCCCAAGTGCTGGTGCCCAGCTCATGCCACAGGGCCAGGACATGGGGGTGCCCCGCAGCAATGTGGGGGGCATGGTGGGACCCCTGTTCACACACTGTGCCCCCAGGAGCTCAGCATCGTAGGGCTCCTGGGGGGATCGGTGCTGGCTGCAGCTGCACCCATGACCCCAGGGTCCCTGTCTGGAGGCCTCAGAGTGGGGCAGCATCCTGAAAAGCTGCACAAAGGACCGGAGGTCTAGAAAACCGGCTCACTGGGAGAGCTGGAAGCAGGAATGGGAGATGCAGGGTTGGAGGCGATGCTGGACCCACTGGAAGCAGAGGGAGAGCTCACACAAGGCAGCACTGCACATCCCACCCAAGGCACAACATCACCAGGGACATGGGCTCCCTGCAAAGGGCTTTTAAAGGAGGCAACAGCCCTTTTCCATCCCTACTGATTAGGCAGGGTTTAGCCCTAATCCAGACACCTGAGCCAGCTGCCTACACCTGCAAGCTCGGATTAGCTTCCCCCCACCTGATGCACAAAGGGCACGTTTTCACCAAAAGGGAAGTTTTGCAGCAGAAAGCTTGTGGAGAGTGAGCTGCCTGTCCCCAAACCCACACCCTGGACCCCAAGCAAAACCCACAGCCCTGGGCTAGACGTGAGCCGGGAGCCGCTGATGCCCGTCAGGGCCGGTTTTCCCACGGTCGAAGCAGGGGACGGCCTCACCGGCCAGAGCGGACAGCCAAGGAACCTCCGCAGGAACTGGGCAGCCCCGGGGAGCATGGGGCCCCCCCGGCTGTGACACCCAACCATGCACATTGGTCGCTGTGGGACAGGCCCAGCACCTCAACGGTGGCTTTTCTTGAGCATGTCCCCAGGGACAGGGAGGTTCAGGCTGCTGAAAAGGGGCTGGAGCCTTGGCATCGATTCCCCCCCTCCTCAGACCCCCCCCCCAGACCCCCTGCAGCAAAGGTCCCTGTGGGAACAGCTCTGCAGGACGAAAGGGATGGAGCCTCTCCTCGCCCAAGGGTGCAGGGATGCATCGCAACACGCTTCGGTCACAGCAGGCAAGATGTTAGGATTGGAGGAGTTTGGGTGCGCGGGAGCCGAGGGAGATTTTGCGGAATGAAAGGCATGACAAGGATTGCAACGCCAGAGCTGCTGCCCTGGGGACAGGTGTGGCATCACAAATTTTGGGATGCAAAGCACTTGTACCCACCTTGCCACAACCCACACCAGGGTTACGGGGACGGTCACTTCAATAGGTCTCAAATCCACCTCCCGAAGGAAAACCCCAAGCTAAGACTGGATTTTCCCATGATACGATATCATGTGGATGATTAAGAGCCATTTCTGAGCCCGTAGCCTTCCCGGGACCTCTCCCATCCTTCACCTCTCATCTATTGCTCCATGAGAAATACGGAGTGTATTCTCACCGCGGGCAGCGACGCGACCACACAGCCCTCGCCTGGCTCCGTTAGTTGTGGTCATATTCCCAGCGCTAACTACCCCACCCTCTCCAATGCAGGGAAAATAACCGCAGCAATTCACACACCTGGAAGGACATTACAGCATCCACCTAGGGGGAAACCGCACCCGCGTTCGCCCAGCGAAAGATGGTTTTGCAATGGGAAAAGATTTTCTTTTCAAATGCTACTGCAAGATCTATAGGTGCTACCTGCAGCGCTCGTTTATTGATGATTTCTAACTGATTTTCTAAATTACAGCAATGCCACTGACAGGAGCAGCAGATGCTCCGGGTGGGTTTGAGCACGGCGGTAGGAAGCGTCGCAGATGGCTCCAGTCCCGAGAACCAGGCAGTGCAAGTGCCTGATGGACACCAAGCATTGCTTAAAAATTTATTAAAAGATTTATTATTAACCCTTTGAGAATTATTATTCTTTGCTGTAGCTGGACAAATGGGAAGGAGAGATCGCTCTAAAATTTCCAAGTTGGAAAAGGCCCCGAGATGTCAACGTTCCCAGGGAAAATTTGGAAAAAAAAAGTCATTCTGCTTTGGCCAAAACATTGTATTTCTGCAAAATCACTTTGTTTTCTTTGTGATTTTTCAAAGTGTGGTAACAGAGTGCAATATAAAACAAATGATTTCCAAACAAGAGTAACTTGAAAATGAAAAAATGTAAATATTTGTCCTGATGGAGTGAAAAGGGCTGCTCCAACATTGTCAAGACCTTCCCTCACCCCTGCTCCCCCACCCAGCGTGTTTTGCTTTAGTTTTTGTGAGAAATCAACAGTTGGAGAAAACTTTTGGATTTTCCAATGGAAAAGAGCTGGAGGAACGCTTTTTCTACAAGTTCCGCCAATTAGCGCCTGGCTCCCCAGCCCCGCAGCTGCTGTGAATTTTCCATTGCTGGAAATCTTAAATATCAAAACTGGATGTTTTTCTAAAAGACAAATCCGACCGCGGGGCAGGTCAGCAGCTGCTGCCACGCTGCACGCCGTGCTCCCTGCAGCCCTCTTCATTTACAGAAACAGCCAACCGAGCATGACCAATTTCTCCTGAAAAGCTTGTTTTCCACCCAACAGCAGCTTGGTTTTGTCTGGCCGAGGGGTGGTGAGCTGCAGGAGAGCTGGACCATTGCTAAAACACTCCAGCTGTTCCCCCTGCCCTTCCTGTTTAACACACCCCAAAACCGCTCCATCCCTCCCGAAGCAGCTGCCCAGATGTGTCTGTGCTCCAGATGTGCAGTGCTGCTGCAAACCCGTGGCAGCCCTCAGGCATGCCCCCACAGAGCTGGCGTCGGGGACACGGCTTCTTTTATAGAAGAGTCTAAATAGCTCGAATTTCAGGCAAGCTTTGACAGATGCAGTACTGCGCTCACGGTCAGCACATGCACGGGGGGATGGCCAGCACGGGGCTGGACAAGGTGCGAGACCTTAGCGGCATTGCTAAACCCAGCCTTGTTTTATGAAGATCATTAAGGTCTTTTTTTTTCTTTTTTTTTTTTTTTTTTTTTTTTTTTTTTTCCAAATGGTAACACACGCACCACCTACCAAATACATCACATTAATCAAAAATACAATTTCCAACACATTAAATATTTACAAGTGACGCCAAAGCAGCAGGACAATAAATACCAAAAACATCCAGGTGAAATAAGGAGGAGGTTTCATTTAATTATTCCATTGCCAGCTTGTGGCAAAAGTAAGGTCGAATCCCGGAAACCTGCTCCCTGCCTCCAGCCCATCCTTGTCACTAGGACCATCATGCCTTTGTGCCCGTCCGGGGCTGTGTGTCCCCTGAGGCTTCTCCCCTCTCCTTTTCAGCATCGCTTGGGGTCCCAGCAGAAAGGGCTGGAGCTCCGGCGCTGTGGGATTACACCTCGTAGCCCGGGGGTGGATTTCTCCGCCTGGCTCCGGAGGTTTCTCGGCGATCTTGGCACAGCAGTGAGTGAGCCAGCAACGGAGAGCGTGACTCAGCCGCGCCGAGGTTTGGTGCACGGAGCAGGGAAAGCAAATACCGGCAGCGCGGCCGTGCCGAAACGGCGAATCCCACGGCCCCAGTGCCAGGGACAAACCTCAGCTGCATCTGGCGGGGGAAGAAATGAAATGCAGGAAAAGCAAAGCAAGGCATTTATGGTCAGGTTGCTCCAACAAAGATCAAGATAAGCTCTCTTCACTCATGGAAACGCTTTGATATCCATCGCAAATTGCCGTCCTGAACCTGGTGCAGGAGAAACACCTTGTGCAGGGGAAAGGTTGGCGAATGGAGGGAAATTCCCCCAAGATCCTTTCTACCGCTGGGTGTTTTTCTCTGGGCACACAGTAGCCACAACTCATGAAGCTGGTATACATGTTGTTTTTTTAATGTCCCTGAAGGGTGACGCAAACCCTTGGGAAGGCTCCTGGTGCCGGGGACAGCACAGGGCCAGGGTGCTCTGGGGGAAAAAAACCTTGCTCCATGCTGTGCTGCAGCCCAGGAGCCGGGGCAGTTCTTGTTGCCTGAGCAGGTGCACGAGGCCAATATCCCAAAAGCACTAATTTTGGGAGGGGTTATGCATGGGGGGGGAAGCATTTAGTGAGAAAACCCCATGGCCTATCTGCAAGATTCCTGCTGATGGGCTATGGGGACACCACCATCCCCTGCCCTTCCCAAGGTATCTGCTTCGCCCAGGGACCTCACTGCAAACTGTGCTATCCCCAGCCCTGCTCCACCACGAGCACAATAATTTTAAGGGTAAAAGGCGGAAAAACAAAGTCGTGTCGAGGGGCCCTAGCTGAGCAGGCTGGTTTGAGGCTGTTGCCTGCAGAAAACCGGTCCTGGGGGAGCGAGGAGTTTCCTTAATCAGGAAGGGCGACGAGGGTGCAGGACCAGGGCAGGGCTTTTCTCAGTATTTTTATTTAGGTGGCAGAGAAATCTGACGGCAACAGAAAGGAGCTGGAAAAACAAACAGGTGTGGCCGGCAGCAAAGGGGCTGTAGCTATAGCAATGGGACAGGCCCTGTTGACAAAAGGCTGCACAAAGGACCTTCTTTAGACATTAAAAGCCGTTTATTAGCTGGCAGGGCTCCCTGGGAAGGCGCCGGGGCTGCCACCAGGGCTGCGGGAGGCAGTAGCTGAAAAAGCAGGACAGGGGAACATGCTGCCTCCAGCATCCCCCCAGGGCCTGAGCTGGGGTGGGATTCCTTGGTGGTCGGTGGAAATAGGACGGTCGTGCGTGGGGCTGCTCGGTTGCTCCCAGCACCACGGCAGGGTCCCAGCTCTGCAGCAGCTACCCCAAAGGGAACAGTTTATTTTTGGGATGCCCCCAACTCTGCTCACCAGGACACTGCTCTTCCAGCATCACCATTTGCAGTTGCAGCCTGGGGCTAACACTCACTGGCTTGTAGAGGTCTCTGAAGTTTGCGTGGGGCTTGTAGGTGCTCTGCCTGGTGCCCCAGCTGGACGCTACCCTCGAGTCTCCCTTGCCCCTGTCCCAGGCACCCGCACGGGAGAGGCAAAATGCTGCTGCTGGGTTGTGCCGCCGCTCAGAAAGCCCCGATGGCAGTGCCCAAAGCAAAACCATGAACGACAGCAGGTCGACGCGATACCTGAGCCATCACGCTGTGTCTGGGGGTGCAGCGTTCCCAAACAGCCACAGGCCCCGTCTTGCCTTCCTCCTCCTGTGTCCCCCAAAGAAAGGAGGTGCTCTGGCTCGGCAAAAACCTCCTGGGACATCTGACACAGCCAAAGGAGGCATGTCTGAGGCAGGAGCTTGGCCATGCCACCAGAAGAGAAGATCAGAGGGCCCAGCTGCACCATCGTGAGTGCAGAGCAAGGCTTGGGGAGCCAGCAGCTCGCTGCCAGGGGCCAGGTGGTGGGACACAAAAACCAACCTTGGCACAGAGAGATTCACTTTCAGGTTGAGTTTTGCCACAGACGAGGGCTCCTGAATACCGAACTGAACCGCTCACAAGCTGGGGCTGAGCTGTCATTGTCTGTTTTGACTTATCTGAGACTTAACAAAAGACTAGTTTGTAATAAAAACCATAGATCAGCGCTGACAACTGCGTGAATCCACATACAGCCGCTCAACGCCACATGAAGATGCCTGCAGCTCGTGGCAGCCTGGGGTAAGAGGAGCCCAGAACTCACCAGCAAGCAAATTTTCTATTTCAGGACTCGTGTGGGAGCCTGAGGGATATTTGAGAGAACAATTAAGCAGTGATGCCTCTCCCTTCAGGATCCGGCAGCCAGAGGGCTGCCCAGAGCACAGCGGCTCTTAGCACCACAAGATGCTACATGGGCAACCACACGAACGTCATGGGAACCGGTCCCTGAAATAGAAGAGGAAGCCACAGGCAGCTTTAGGGGTGCAGCAGGGATCTGCCTTCTTCCCCCAGGAGCCTCCCAATGGCCTTGTGCAAAGGGTGGTGTACAAATCAGATGCCATAAGTCTACTCAAGACAGTCACCCGCAGCTTATGCCTGTGCAAGCGAAGTGATCGCTGCCCTCTGGTCTCCGTTAGCTCAAGCTGGGCTGAAGTTTTGCTGAACCAGGTGAGACTGTGGTTCTCTGAAATCCTCAAAGCAGGAAAAGCCTTAAAAGGGAAAAAAAGCCAAAGGCTGCCTTGGGCAGACGATGGATTGCAGGCATCAACAGCCCACAGTGGCATCATGACCCTGTCTGTCAGGGCAATAAAACTGCTGGTGGGTCACTCGTGTGCCGGGAGCCACGTCCTGAGGGGAGGAACAAACCGGACACAAGCCCAGGTAAGGCCAGTGCTGCTTTGCAGTGTGCAGCACCCCAGGGTGAAGAGTAGCGGCTGCTTTCTGGGGGAAATTGAGAGCAGGACTTTCCCCCAGGGAAAGAAAGCTCCTCCTGCTCAGGAGCCCAGGGATAAAACACACCTTGCAAAGGGCAGAGCTGTCCCAGCAGTGACACACACGGGGTTTGCAACTCAGAGAAACTGCAGAATTGCTTTTAGCTGCGGAAACCGGTACATCTCCAGCTGACCGACGCTCAGACCCCCAGGAGCCCAGGCAGGCAGCCAGCTTACCCCACAGTGGTCCGTGGGCAGCGGCTGCTGGAGCTGGGCAGAGCTGGCAGCATGCACCCAGCGCCGCGGGGCCGCCGGCAGCCGCTCCGGGGGTGGGCAGCCCCGCCGAGGCCGTATGCCACGGCTGTCGCCGTACCAAGAACAGGCGCTTCCTGGTCCCCGTGGCAGGACACGCTGTTCCCAGTTGGTGAGCCTCGGCGCTTGGCTGCCTGGCGAGGGCTCTGGATGTGCTTGAGACAACGAGCTGGGAAGTAAACGCGTGATTTTTTTGCAGAAGAAACCCTCTAACAGCAGCAGCCGCCCACCCTGCAGCAGGCCATAGCACTGACAGCTCTTATACTGTGTGCAGCTGCCCTGCAACCTTTGCTGGCCCAGGGGGCACGAAGGTGCATTGAGCATTGGAAAGAAAGCAGGCAAAAACCCCCAAGGAACTGGAGGGATCTTTCTCATGCCCTTCCAAACCTATTTTGGTTGCAAGGAGACCTCGTGGAGCAGAGCAGCATCTCTAATTCCTATAGCACCTAGCAAGCACGGGGGACAGGCAGTAAGACCTCCTGGACATCAGTCCACACTCCTCACACAAGGATTCCCCCGCCTCGCCTCTGTGAAGACTTAGTTAAAGAAAAGCTATAACCTCTCAGGAGCAGTCTCTGCTGGTTTTAAGCATTATTAGTGCAAAATTCAGGAGCGATTTGCTTTACTCTCGGAGAACCTTTGAGTTTCTGGTAAATAAAGCAACTATTTTCAGCTCCCCGGGTCCTGCCTCCATGGGAGGTTTGCCTCCCTCGACCGAATGAAAAGGCAGAAGCTGCAGCAGGAAGCCAGCGCGCTGGGGAAGGCGGCGAGCAACGAGCACACCCTCCAAGATACCGTCAGCTTTGAAGAAGCTGAGACATCTTCTGCAGAAAAATAAGGTGCCAAAGATCAAAGGCATCACAGTGTATTTTGAGACTGGCGAATGAGTGGAGGAAAATGCAATTTTTCAGAGCAATGCAAGAAGGACAATTACTGAAGGCAAAGCAATGTCATTTAAAATCCAGCAGCATATCCAAAATTGACCCCACGGAGGATGAAACGCTCTTTTCTCTTTAAATATTAGCACTCACAGTATGAAGGAACAAAAACATTTAAAAAAATAGAAAAATACAATTGGTGGGGAGAAAAAAGCCCAACCTGCTACTCCGAGGAACATAAAACCCAAGGTGTGAGCAGGGGGGGGGGATTTCTGTGAAACCACTGACATTTTTGATTAATGAGTTTTCTGTGGGTGGTTTATGTAAAGGAGAAGGGTAAGAAACGCAGACATGACTTATTCTCAAGCAAGCCGATGAGACTAAAGGTCTCCTGACTCAACAGGTCTCCTGACTCAAGAATTCGTCTTTTTTTTTTTTCCTTTTGCCATTGCAGGTTTTGCTGGATGCAAGAGAAAGCTGTACAATTTGTGAACTTCATATCAACAGTGTGGTCTGTTTAGGCTCCAAGGCAACAAAACCAATTTAAAGCCTACCTTTAAATGCTTAACTAGATGTGCTTACAATCACATCTTAATTCCCTATTTAATTTAATCTAAGATAAGCACAATGATGAACTGAAGCCCTAATAAATGTCTACCTTTATATGTATATTGAAGTCTTCCTATCATAGGAGTTATACCATAGGAGACAACTTGTTGGAGAGAGAAAAATCTGTATAGGGTGCTTTTACTGATTAGAAAGTATAAAATCATAAAAGGAAGCATTTCTTCTGATTCCTCAGGCATTAACATGGGATCTTTCACCCAGAATTCAGACCGAGCTTCAATAACCTGCAGCTGATGGCAGTAACTGCACTACAATGCACACCTGCGCTACAATCCACGCCTGCAAAGCCCTCCCAGAGCAACACTCAGCAGCTATCCAACAGCACAGAAATAACTGTCACGTAGTTTGATCTGGCTAAAAACACATGGGGAATATATTTAAATAAAATAATTACCAAAACACGCTGCACAACACTTTGCCTCTTTTCGTTTCACATTTGTCCACATTCCTGATGCAGCAGCAGTGCCACTAGATGAGCAGAGCAGCAGCTCCTTTGGAGTCCAATAATGTGTTTTGTTGGTTCCTAGAAATTTTAAGTGGTTGAGGAGGTTAAAACCTTTGGGTGCCTGAAAGGCAGCGAGGTAAAATCTGAGCTCCCAGCCCACCTCCACGGAGGTGCGTTAAAGATAACGGGAATGACTCATTACAAAGCTAAAAAGAATTTTGTGTGTCAGGTATTAGGCACAAAGTAGTAAGAAGGTGTGATGTTTAGCACCAACCTTACCAACACCTCCTGGAAGAGAGCAAACACCATCTGAGAGCAGCAAAGGGCCGTCTTCAGAAACCACCAAGAAGCCCAAGTGCCAGTTCTCTCTGTATCCCCAAGGAAACGCCAAACGTCTCATCTCTGCCAAGCGAAGGAGCCAGAAAACGTGGCTTTGTGAGGAACTTGCAGCAAGGCACAGAGATGCACTAAAGCAGGTCACAAGAGACAACGGAAAATATATTACTATAGCCACAACACAGAGCCATCAGAGGAGAGAATATGGTTAAGCTCACCACAATTAGCCAAAGCCCAGTCTTTTGCAGGTAGAGATGGGGAACACTCCCCAGAGTGCTTGCGAAGAGAGGAGAGGGCATTCACTGCTGGACGTGGTCCACGCTGTGCGTGTATGAAGGGGAGCATCTCGTCTAGTACTCACTCATGTGCACATGCAGGTATCAAAATGGCTTGGAGTAGGCACGTTTGATGATACAGGTGCTAGGAGATGCTAACAAAGTGTTTTGGAAATAAGTCTGTGAGAGAAGGTACTGCTGACAAATATTTGCAGGTGCTTTAATTTTACATTTGTTTAGTTTTCATAAAATTGACTTTTTCCATGCAATGCAAGCTTAAATATTTGTTATTTGCACTGCAAACGTTAAAAAAAAAATGCAGTAAGATTTATGGCAAGTCAGACAGTAAAGTGGGGAATGGAAGCAAGAAACCAGCTTTAAAAAAAAAAAAAAATCATTAACATTGTCAGAAAAGCATTAGTAGGAGAAACTCCCCAGCAAACCACCTAATACTTAGGTGGAAAGACCCTGTCTCCAAGACAGCCCAGTTATCCTTTCTCCACTTCTTTTCCCATGTTCCCCAAATCCAAACATTCTCAGCCCTTGAATATAAAAAAGAAAGAATCTCTAAATGCTAAGGACCACTACAAAACTGTCTGAAATTTCCATCTATTTATCAGGAATGCTTGTTGATGTTTCCAGTTGGACAAAATCAGGTTTTGGTG